>RJWJ010011816.1:0-43472 GCA_004363605.1 Indri indri | reverse complement strand
CTTAATTATAATATAATTCTATAGTTAGATTTATTCTGTAAAAGAGAAGAAAAATGGGATGAGATCCCCTATGTGCAGTGTTTTATGCTACTTTGGCAAAATAACTCAATGCAAAAGTGATGTATAGTTATGATTCAAAAGGCTAGCGATGAGAAAAAGCCTATGTTGTATGAACTCCAAGGAAAGGGTGATATTGTGACTAGCTGGTTAAATGAGCCATCAGCTCTCCCTCGCCCTCCTTATGGAGGGGCCGGAGCTGTGCCCCAAGCCCCTGAACCGGGGTCCCCACCTGCACAGGGCCAGCACCAGGGCAACAGGAATGATCTCCCCCTCCCTCACCGGACAGGAAACCCAATTTGGTCTGGTGCCACTATAGCTCCTGGAGGGCAATTTCCCCCTCAGCAGATACCTACAAGGGGCATTGATGCTGCCACAGGTCAGCCCATGGGGCTTCTCTGGGCCCATTCTGCATTCTCCACCTCTGACTTCTTTAACTGGCAAAATAACATGCCTACATAGCACAACAAACTGAGGAAAATGGAAAGCTTGCTTTCCTCAATATTTGCAACCCACAACCCCACTTGGGCAGATGCTCAGAATCTGCTTAACATTTTACTGACCTCAGGGGAACAGAGAATGGTTCTAGATGAGGCCAGGGAAGAAGCAGACCACACGCTTGCCTGCTGATTGTCCCAGTACCCTGGTAAGGACAACTGCTCAGATCGCAGTGCCCACCTCTGACCTGGGAGGGAATATTAACAACGGAGACAGAACTAAGCCTGCGCATTACAGAGATTGCACCTTGGCTGGCCTCTGCAAGGGAGTGCAAAGACAGAGGAGGCTCAGTAAGGACAAGAAATTAAGCAAAGGCCTAACAAGAGCCCCTCCAAATTCTTCGAGCAGATTTTTGAGGCATACAGACAGTACGTGGACATTGATCCAGAAGTGCTGGCAAATTCTAAAATGGTAACGATGACTTTCATCAGCCAAAGTGCTCCTGATGTCCAGAGAAAATTACGAAACATGCCACGAATGGGGATTTGTGTACGCCTGTATCTCAATCAGTAGAAATTGCTTTTAAGGTGTTCATTGATTGAGATAAGGTGTTAGAAAAGAGAGAACAACGGAAAATGAAACATCAGGCCAGCCTTCTGGCTGCTGCTTTGACTCAAGTACATCCAGGACCATGGCATGGACCGCCCTCAGGTGCTCTGTCCAAGGTAGGACCCCCAGGCCCCAGATCCCCCACAAAGAGGGACATCCCACTGCGGGTCCCGATCAATGTGCCTACTGTAAATAGGAAGGGGCCTGAAAGAGACATTGTCCATATCTTAGAAAGGCTAATACTGAGAAGCTTCCCCTCCCCAACCACCAGATGTCTGAGCTAGCTGGGGGTTGAAGCTGAAGTTGTCAAGGATGGGGACCAGGAATGACAGGGCCCAGAGCTTTCTCCTAACCCAAACAATACCCTCCATATTTCTCACATGGAGCCCCAGTCATGATGACAGTAGGAAATCAACTTTTGGACTTCCAAGTAGATGCCGATGCCACTTATTTGGTAATATATATATCTGGCTGTCTAAACTATCTCCGGAGACTATAAAAGGGACTGGAGTCTTACGAGAAACTTTGATGAGGCCATTCCTCCAGCCCTTGGAGTGTCAATCAGGCCAAACCCATTTAAAACGTAGTTTCCTGTATATGCCCGAGTGCCCCATTCCTTTGCTGGGACATGATCTTCAACCAAACTAAATGCCAAAGTTACCTTTAGTTCAGGACAACTGAGTATCAGGGTGCCTCCAGAACAGGCCTGTGCCCTGCAGGCTCCCTGGCTGCAACTAGAAGCCTCTGAACCTGCTCCCATTCCTGAAGAGATACTCCGAGAGGTGAGTCCAGAGGTGTGGGTGGATGGCAGACCAGGAAGGGCTAAGGCCACCATCCCACTGCAAGGCAAGGTATGGGCAGGAATGGCACCACCACATTTAAAGCAATACCCCTTGAGGGAACAGGTGTGACAGGGAATCCAGCCTCTGTTGTCCACTTTCTTTTAGTATGGACTCTTTAGACTTTGTCAGTCCCCATATAACACACCCATCCTGCCAGTCCAGAAGCCTGGGACTAAGGAATATAGATTTGTTCAGGACTCAAGAGCCATTAACCAAATTGTAGCAGACATTCACCCAGTAGTCCTCAATCCTTACATACTACTCACAGCTTTGACTGGTGAACTTTGCTGGTTCATGGTCTTAGATTTAAAAGATGCTTTCTTCTGTATCCCACTGTTTGTTTTTGAATGGAAGGACCCAGATACAAAAGCAAAGCAACAATACCGTTGAACGGTTCTTCCCCAAGGTTTTAAAAACTCCCCTACCATCTTCTGGAAAATCCTTGCTAAAGACCTCCGAGACCTCCAATTAAAGGATGGGACTTTATTGTGATATGTCAATGACATATTAGCTGCTAGCATACAAAAGAGGCATCCGATCAGAACACTTGTATTAACTCTAAACTTCCTGGCTGAGCATGGGTACAAGATGTCCAAGAAAAGGGCTCAAGTTTCACAGCCTTCAGTTAAATATCTTGGGTTCCAGCTTTCCCAAGGACAGAGGAACCTGTTCCTCCCTAATGGGAGGGAGGCCTTCACCAGAGTAGACAGACCCACCACTCTGCAACAGCTGCAGGGCTTCTTAAGCATGGTTGGATTCTGCTGTATATAGATTCCTAGGTCAGGAATTTGAGACCAGCCTGAGCAAGAGCGAGACCCCGTTTCTACTAAAAATAGAAAGAAATTAGCTGGACAACTAAAACTATATAGAAAAAATTAGCCGGGCATGGTGGTGCATGCCCGTAGTCCCAGGAGACTGAGGCAGGAGGATCGCTTGAGCCCAGGAGTTTGAGGTTGCTGTGAGCTAGGCTGATGCCACAGCACTCTAGCCCGGGCAACAGAATGAGACTCTGTCTCCAAAAAAAAAAAAAAAATAGATTCCTAACTTTGGACTTGTTGCTAAGCCTCTATATGATGCCTTAAGGGGAGGAAATAATGAGCCCTTAGAAGGGACTTGGAACTCTCAAAAGGCCTTTTTAAATATTGAGCAAAAGCTGTTGACTGCCCCAGCACTGGTGCTCCCTGATGTAAGAAAACCTTTTGATCTTTTCATGCATGAGGGCAAAGAATGAGTCTCGGAGTGTTAACTCAGGAACTGGGAAATATTAAGAGACCTGTTGCTTATTTTTCAAAATAATTGGACATTGTTACAAGGGAGTGGACTTCTTGCCTTCCAGCTGTTGTCACCACTTGTGACCTCCTTCAAGAAGCAGAAAAGTTTACCTTAGGCCAGCCCACCACTGTGCATACACCCCTCTGTGAGCTTCCCTTGCTGGAACAAAAAAGAGGATAATGGCTGACCACTGGGAGGCTTGGCAGCTATCAGGCCATCCTTCTAGACAGTCCAAATGTAACATTGAGAGTGCTCTCTATTTTAAATCCTGCCACCTGACTTCCTCAAATGCCGTCTGAACTTGTTCATGACTGTTTACAAATAATTGAACAAGTTTATTCCAGCAAACCAGATCTGACATACCCCTAGAGGGCCCAGACAGACTCAGAGATGTTTACCAGTGCAGGCAGTTTTATGGATCAGAGACAATGGAGAGCCGGGTACTCAGAGGTAACTCAAATGACAAACGTGAGAGGCTGAAGCTCTCCCACCTGGAACCTCAGCACGGAAGACAGAACTCATAGCCCTTATTAGGGCACTCCAGTGAAAGTAGGGATAAGACAGGAAAGGAAGGTCGAGAGCCTGAGTGCGGGCATTGTGGCTGATACCAGACCCTAGCCACCTGAATAAGGAAGTCGCCAGCATGTCACCGGCCCAGGACCACCCAGGGATGGATGAATTACTAAGCCAGAGGCCTTACAAACCGTTTGTGACTACCTTTCTGTGACAGCAGTTTATGAACCTTTACGTCCTGACCTCAAGACAATGCTGGTCATGTACGGGGTTTTTGAACATTTAGAAGTGTTTCCATTGCCCCGTAAGGGATGCCCCTTCTGCCTGGGAAAGGGCCCCGACTCTGTCTGTGGAGTGGGATCTCTTGTCTGTCTCAATAAATTTTCTGTCACTAGTTGGCTCATTCTTAAATTCCTTCCCACACAAAGCCAAGAACCCATTTGTGAGTTCAGGGGGCTTTCCTCCTTTTATTGGGGCACCCTCTTCATCACAACTAGGTAAAGGAGTATGAGTGACCATTCGCACGGACTCCAGGTGTGCTTTTCCTGTTGTTCATGCTCATGAGGCCGTCTGGAGAGAAAGGGGACTTCTAATCTCTGGCAATAAAGAAATGAAAAGTGCTAAAGAAATCTTAGCTTTGCTTGACACCGTTTTAGCCCCCAAGGAAGGAGCTGTAGTGCATTGCCTTGGGCATCGGCGGACAGGCAGTCTGGTGGCAAGGGGCAAGCATCAGGCAGATTGGGCCACAAAGGAAGCAGCAAGGAAGGCAGCCCCGAGCCTATACTTACCTTACTATACTCAGCCCTTGTTGCCTGAGATAGACCTTGGCTCTGAACCTCCCATCGACTCACAGGAGAACCAAAAAAAAGCGCTCCATTGGGGGTTTGACCCCAACCACAGGACTCTGGATGGATAAATGAGACAGGAAGGGTTCTGGTACGCAAATATTTTATGAATGACATTGTCAGGCATATTCATGACTCCGTCCCCTATGGCAGGGATGCTATCCTGCATGCAGAAATATATCCTTTGCCCACATATAAAAAGGACAGTTCAGAGAGTTACGGAAAAACGTCTCCTCTGTATACAGTCGTACAATTAGCCTTACCCTCCCTGCACAAGGAGTTCAGGCCAGGGGCGAAGGGCCAACAGAAGACTGGTAAATTGATTTCACTATGATGCCAAGAGTAGCAGGAAATTTCAAATATCTACTCATTTTCATGGATACATTCTTGGGCTGGGTCAAGACCTTTCCTTGCTGGACAGAAAGAGCTTCTGAAGCCTTTAAGGCCTTAAGAAAAGAAATGATTCCTCGGGTTGGAGTACTGGTTTCCGTTCAGAGTGACAATGGTGCTGCCGTCGTGGCCCAGATCCCACACAGGATGTTTCCTAAGCCCTCGGAATAACTTGGAATCACCATATGGCCTGGAGACCACAGTCCACTGGAAAAACTGAAAAGATGAATCATACTATAGAGAAAACCTTATCTAAAATCTGCCAAGAAACTAATGTGACCTGGGATAAGACACTGCCTATTGCCCTATTTAGAGTGGCCCCTAGGAGCAGGATCAAGTTGAGCCCTTTTGAAATTCTATATGGGAGACCCTTCCTGTGCTCTGGCTCTAAACCACAAGACCCAACAGTCCACTTGTTAAAGAATTAGATGCCATCAGATACACACAATCCATAGGTTTGACTCTAACTGCTATTAGAGTTTGCTTCCAGCAGGTTGCAGTTCCCAGTGGATGTTCCACTACATCGCATCTGGCCTGGAAACTGGGTACTGCTTAAGACTGGAGGACCCAGTGGAAGGGGCCCTATGAAGTCTTGCTGGTGACCCACTCCTCTGTCAAACTCATGAGAGTCAATCCCTGACTTCGTCATAGTCGAGTGGGGCCAGCCCCGCCTGACCCCTGGCACGGCAGGAAAAACCAGGAAGATACTTTGGGATCTCAGGAGTGGATAAGCAATCCCCCGTCAGACTTTCAGTATCTGTTCAAGAGAATTCCTAGATAAATACTTTGTTTTACCTTTCAAGAGAACTGAAATGATATGTCCCCTGATTATAATCACTATTGTGAGCATCATAGGCATCTTTACTATCATTTCTGCTTTGTGCAAAAAGGTGAGATACCTGCCCCCATCTTTTGTTCCCTATTATATGTGCAATCCATATATTTATTTCATTATTGCCTCGATCATTGTTATTGCTGGAATCCTTTGCATCTTGGAGATTTTGGGCCATGCAAGAATAGTTCCTTGCCTCCCCTTATTTAGACACCCTTAGCACTTGGGCTTATCGAGGATGCCATCTTTTAGTGCTGTGACTTTAGTCACCCTTTTGCTTTTCCTTGTCACGTGGCCTAGAATGGCATGACAATGCTATAGTCCTATCTCAGAGTATTGCTACAGGTGGAAATCTGTCGAGACTGTTGGATTTGCCAACACCTCCCCCCGTCTAATACTTGCCACAGATTTGTCAGACGTTCCCAATGCCACACACCCAGACCAACCCTTCTCTCTGTCTACTTTTCAAGTATAATTAATCATACAGCAAGATACACCTATCCCTTGCTTCAACCTATTCCGTGTCCTTAAAATTGGATGGTCACCTGGACCACAGAACCTCCACAGTCCCTGTACCATTGGATTAACAGAAGTAACAGAATCCAGGTCAGGATCAGGCTAGAAATAGGTCCTTGTTATGCCAACAGATCATACATTTGGGATATCATGTAAGCAGATTTTGGAAAACCTGTATGAACATGATTCCCACTTTAACCTTATATTACCCATGCTCCCTATGAACAAGTCTATTAACAAGTACACCCTAGGGGGTGTTACTTGTGGGCCCCTGGGGTATACTTTTGTCTGTAGCATGGGATCAGATCCTCCCTTGCAAGGATGGACCCATTGCTGCCTTAACAGCCTACACACAGAAGGTTCCCGTTTATTGGGACACTTGGTGACCCCATTCTCTATTCACCCTGATGGCAAAAGGTCAAAAGGTTCCAGGCACTACCTCATGGATTAAAGAGAGGGTTGCTGGAAGGATACCAGGACACTTGATGGCAGAGCCTTTTAGGAATAATGGTTCCTAGCTATGAATTTTACACTAACAGAGACATGATCAGAACATTGTCTGCCACCTTAGGGTTAATTGCTGAGGAAACTGCAAAAAGCCTTAGGGCCTTTAGGGCCTTAACTCACTGGCACAGGTAGTCCTCAACTGAGCAGGCCTAGACTTCCTGTTGGCTAAACAAGGGGGAGTTTGTGCAGTGCTAAATACCACCAGCATCACCTATATAAATACCTCACAAGGAGCTGAAACCCAAATAGAAAAGATTTCCCAACAAGCTGCATGGCTTCGACAGGTCCCTACTAGTGACCCCAGGCTTGATTGATTCTTAGGGTTATTCTCCCGGATCCTCCAAGGTTTCTGATCAATTCTACAAGGCCTTTTAAAGTTGGGGCTCTCACTCCTTCAGATGGGGCCCTTATTTACCTTATCATCCCCGGCTCCCCTAAATGCTACACTAAACAATGGATAAGAGCACTGTGGTCTTTGTCATTCAAACTTGGGTCTCCGACCAGGCACCTGTGAGTACCTACAGACAACTGCAAAGTGGTTTCATTCCTCTCCCCTGGGGTCCACTCCCAACTAAACCCCTTGTCAGGAGGAAGAAGCCAGAGCATCGTCCACCCTTCTCTATCCCACTGGCCCACACCTCAGAGATGAGGTGTAATCAAGTCCAGGGGGGCTGCAACAGCCTGTATTAAAATAATGTAAGGCCATAGGGCAGAAGTAGTGATAAAAGTCTGATTTCTATAAGAGTATAGATATAGCCAAAAGCAAACTAGCCAAGTTCCTTGACTTCCCTACCGCTGTAATTACACAGTGCGTAACTGGCACACAACCTCCTTGACAGGGGGCAAGATTTGTGACTCTCCCAACCGCATCTATAGATAGCACCACCGCTGTAAAACCTAAGACTGGTCTTGAAGGTATCTCTTCCAGACTCTGTATTAGGGGGGGACTCACTGATGTCACCCAGACCTGTGGACATGCATGGTAAACTGATCCAACAAGTTCTGAGACCCGCCCCTCCCCACCCAGGAAATGTCTCAGCCAAGAAGACAATTTCTGCTCCCTCAACCCTATGAGTTCATCTCCAGCCAATTAGCAGACCCAATTCCCTAGGCCTTTAAAAATCTTAGCCCCCGAATTCTTGGGGAGATGGATTTGAGAAAATACTATCTCCTCACCAGGTGCGATATTAAACTTTGTCCACGGCAACTTCTGCTGTCTCAGTGTATTGGACTTTACTGGACCTGGCTGGGTGGTAACAGCAGGGTTAGCATTCACTGAGCTTTTAATAGAAAAAGCACACCATTTAATTCTGGTGGCTGTTTGGGATGGTAGCATTCCCACTTTATTAAATGAAGACTAGGGTTCAGAGCTTACTTTCTCAAGGCTATCCAATCAGTAGGTGGGAGGTGGGACTGCCTCTCAGATTTGTCTGACTTCTAAAGCTTTTTCCTGTTGCCTCCAACAGATTCACAGTGGAATCAGTTATATCCTGAAGTTTCATTCAGAGAATGACTGAGATGCTGGTAAATTTACTAGGCCAGTTTGTGATTTTGAGTACTTTAATGGTGTGAAAAGCTTTTCATTTTTTACTTAGCAGTAATATTGCCTTCTCCCTTTTCACCAGGCACAACACCCCAAGTTTCCAGACAATCACATTAAAAACCTTACTTTATTATGTACTAAATTTCTGTATGCTCTGGGCCCAAGCTCAACCAAAGAAATTTTAACCCTGTTCTAAAATGTAGTTCTACAGTACTCCTTAACTTTAGCCTACTTTGGCCCTTACACTGTGTAATGAGTAGCTTCAAGATAACTCAATCTGCTCAGTGAGCAGCCAAAAACTGCTACCGTCACCAACTAGTCCTAGTCCTTGTCCTTATTCTTCATTCTTGCTGTACTTACAAGTATTAATAGTTTAAAGCAGCTACTAAATGCAGAAATGTGCACTCAGAAAAGCTTTCCAGGTGACTGCCAACTTTGACAGTCCCTGGTGTAAGCAGCCTCTCTTTAATGTAATACACAGTTTCAAAAATTTTCATGTATGCTATTACACTGTGAAAAATTTAAACAGCAAACAGTCCCAAGGAAAGGCTATAGTGCTTTTTCCTATTGCCAGGACATCACAAAATTGTGAAAAACCATGGCTGAATCATTTATAAAGCAGTCACTCCTACAGATTGATTTGAAAGACTAAAGAAAACTGACCTTGGGTGTACGTCTGAACATTTGAAAGGTCAAAGCAAGCCTTAATTTCATATCGATGATGAAAACCCTTGTTAGTGAGGCCCTAAATTGTTTTGGGAGGTGGTTTTGGGGGTTGGGAATAGGCAGATCATATGCTAGAGCTAAAACAAAAACATACAATTTTTTATTATATTGAAAACAACAAGGGGTGAGGGAGGAAAGGAGCATAAACGACTGACCTGGATAAATTTGGTGAAACAGAATCACTGATTTTGTAAAGTTCTTTAAGTAAAACCCACCTGTTTTATTACATGCTCACAAAACACGCTCTTACTGATGTTATCGCCAGTAATATAAATCTCTTAATGTGATTTAAAAACATTTATTTTACATTCAGGCATAAAGTGCATTTTAGAGGAAGTAACTTTTTTTTTTTTGAGACAGAGTCTCACTCTCTTGCCTGGGGCGAGTGCCGTGGCGTCAGCCTAGCTCACAGCAACCTCAAACTCCTGGGCTCGAGCAATACTACTGTCTCAGCCTCCCGAGTAGCTGGGAGTACAGGCATGCGCCACCATGCCCGGCTAATTTTTTCTATATATATTTTTAGCTGTCCGATTAATTTCTTTCTATTTTTGGTAGAGACGGGGTCTCGCTCTTGCTCAGGCTGGGGAAGTAACTTTTTTATCCTAATTCTGTTTTATCAAAGCCATTGCAATTAGCTTCCATTCTCTTTCAAGTGGAAGGTGCAGGAAAATTGCGGAAAGGAGGGAGGTTGGCGAGAGCAGCAATATTAAAAAGCAGCTTACAATTAAATATTTTGATGGATAATCCCCTTTCCAGATAACTGCAATTACTCTTTGCCTTTTATAGGAGTGATGGAAGAGGTTAAACAGAAAATCCCAAAATATGAATCAGAATGAACAATTTAAAATAGAGAATTCTGGACACTGTAGGCACGCATCTGGATTGGCTTTCATCACTGTTCCAATATCCAAAATCTACCCCTTTATTAGGATTCTCTCTAATGCCATGTATTCTATCTGGCCTTCCTTGACCACCCGACCCTTAAACCTTACAACTCTATTACTGACACTTCGTAGGGATGGAAATCTAGGTGTGAAGTCAAGTAATTTACCCAAGGTCTGCTATTAAGTGGTAAGGCTGATACTAGAACATGGACAACCACATCCCTGTGGCCACACTCCTGCCGGTGATACACAAAGTTACCTGGATAAAGACTCAATTATAACAGAGACTTTATTTCCCACATTTCCCAGGGACTGAAAGTTATTTGATTCGCATTAACTTAACAAGACATGTTAGAGCCTTGGATTGGTGTTGTCAATAAACAAATTTTATTAGTAATTCCTTGTAAAGATACTGAGAAGCTTAAAGTCAATGACTAATTCATGCCATATACACATATTCCTGTTTTGGATTTTCCTGTCAGCAAACATCCTAGTCAACTGTCATTGGGGGTTTTGAGTACATTCAGAAAATGAAACCCCACAATCACCGTTTACAACAAATGAGTACATGGGAAGTTTTTCTAACCAAATGAAGCTGCTTGAAAAACAAACACACCTTAAAAATAAGAAATGTACTCACTACTTAGTAAGTTTGTACCCATTACTTAAATAGGCAAACCAAACAAACTACTAAAGAGAAATGTCAATACTCGGGATTTTAAGTGAGGCTTCCTCCCTAAACTTGGAAATAAAGGAAATTAGACAGCCCTCAGAATTTACTTGTGAGATTAATAAATCACACAGTGAATGAGTTAAGTCACCTTTATGAGAACAGAATTACTCCTAGCCATGCAAGCTTCAATACATCTTGCTTATCAGCCTATCTAAACAATCTGTTAGGCAGGATAGATAATGTAAATTATAGAACTAAAAGGGGAAAGGCAAAAACTGGCTGTGCCCAAATTGACACTGTGGAGTAAAAAAATGAATGCACAGTATCAGAGATAAAATGTTTTGAACATTTCGGTCCCACTGGCAAGATCGTCTCTATTGTAAAGTTTTGTTTCAGGCAAACTTCTCTTACAAAACAAGCAAACTTCTGATTTTGACTTACATATGTCAGCTTACAGTTATCGGATTGTTCGCTGATTTCAGACATTACTGTAGCTTTGATTCCCAAATTAAGACATTTGCATCTTAACTTGGTACCCTAGGATAGAGACGGAATGCGCTGCTTTTTCAATGCAAAAATCCCTGTCTAAATCAGCGTATCTTAAAAAACTGGGCACATGAAATTAGTACCTATCATCCTGTGAACTCAGTTAATTCAAGCTTCTCGAGTGTGAGATTTACTGATTCTTCATTTGGGTAAATGTAGTTAGTGAATTCTATAGCCTCCGAAGAAAGCCTCCTGAGGGAGACCATTGAATCAAGAGAAATACACAATCAAGAATTCTTCCTAACAAAAGCTTCCAAATTTTTCTCAGCGAAGACAGAATAAAAGTCACTTAGCATTTTAAGCCCAGTAGCAGGTGGGAAGTATTGCTTTTCATTTAGATAAAACTGGAAATGATGAAATATCTTGAGAATAGAACTGTCTTCCTCTATAGATGCTACCATGTTAAAAAAAAAAAAGTTATTTCCGTGGTAAATGCAAAACGCTGAAATATCTCATCAACCAAGTATACTTATAGAGTGCATACTATTCATGCATATGTAAGCAGTGGTTTATTTCTAAGGTTGGTTAAGGAATATAAATCAGGAATTTAAATTCTAAAATATAAAAGAAAATGTGCTTGAAAACCCTTTAAGGCAAGGTATTTGGTAGCTAACAAAAACATTTTAAATTGGTTCTCTGAAGTAGACCTCAACTGGTCATTTCTTTAGTTCAAAGAGGATAGGCCAAAAAATAAGTATCCTACATAATTGCAATCTGTTGGTACAAAGTAATATAAGCAGCCCTTCATGACATTCCTCAGCAAACCATTAATGGTAGAATTTTAAGTGACTATGAATATAAGAACTTTAACCAGAACGAACCTGTACATGGAAGATCAAAATGCATATATAGGCTGGGCGCGGTGGCTCATGCCTGTAATCCTAGCACTCTGGGAGGCCAAGACAGGAGGATCGCTCGAGGTCAGGAGTTTGAGACCAGCCTGACTAAGAGCAAGACCCTGTCTCTACTAAAAATAGAAAGAAATGAGCCGGATAACTAAAAATATATAGAAAAAATTAGCTGGGCATGGTGGCACATGCCTGTAATCCCAGCTGCTTGGGAGGCTGAGGCAGAAGGATCGCTTGAGCCCAGGAGTTTGAGGTTGCTGTGAGCTAGGAAGACGCCATGGCACTCGAGCATGGGCAACAGAACGAGACACTGTCTCAAAAAAAAATGCATATATAACTGCTTTCAAAGATATAAACTTAGGGCTGACTACATGCCTTTTCAGTATTTAAATACCTCCAAGTAGGAACATTGCAAAGTCTCACCACCAAAGGATACTATCACCAGTTCTGTTAAATAGGCCTCTGAGAATGTTCCTGTGAATAAACACCCCTTTGCTTTGGCTCTGAAAATATATTTTAAAATAGCTAAGGCAAATATTTATGGGGACACAGCTCAATACTGGGAAATTAGTTGGAAGAGGTAGAAGTAAAGCATTTCTTTGCAATGTGTTTCTGCATAAAGGTAACAAATCTGTGATCTAGGGAAAACACAACTTAAAAATGAATCACTCTTTTATAGGATGTTTAAAGATAATGCTTTTTAATATTTCAAATATTTAAAAAAATCTCATCAAAATGTATCACCTTGACAGTATTTTGCACATGTGGAATTTCATATCTAAATTTGATGATACTATTTTGGTTTATTTATGGCTACTTACAAGAAGACTCACAGTAATAATGTCCATTCATCAGAGTCTTTTTCTTTGGTAGAGCCTAACGGGACCACGCGGATGAACTATCTTATGCAAATGAGATAGTTAAAGCAAATTCATAGTAATATGAATTATAAGGGTTTTCCTTTAATGGAAATGAAACTTAAAAGGATTTCCATATTTATCCCCATTGTGGTTTTGGAAGCTTAATATCCTGTTCAGAGGTTAAAGAGTTTGAATAGCTCACACAATCCTGTAAAAATTACAACTGGCTGCCCTTTAATAAATAAAGTCATTGTAAAGAATTACATTTACAGAGTGAAAAGTGAATACATAGCATTTCAAATTCAATTTTGGAAGTACTAATAAGTACTGACCCATAACAATATACACTAGCTATCTTTTTAACTGTCCATCATTAGCACCAATAAAGATTCAACAAAATTACCTTTATTCCCACATCTCAAAACAATTCTGCAAATTCTTAGTGAAGTTTAACTATAGTCACAGACCTTAAATATTCACATTGTTTTCTACGTCTACTGAAAATAAATTCACTACTTTTCTGGATATTCTTTACAAAATCTTATTAAAATTCCTGGTATTATTGTCCCCAATTATACAGTAGCACAACCACCCTATGTAGTTTCACATGATAGCTCTGTAGAGGTTTCACATCTAAATTACCAAGAAAACCCTTCCCTCCCTCACCTTGCACTCAGCTTAATTCTATACTAGTCCTTGGATTATGTACCACTGATCAAAATTGGTATAACTGATTAAAATCACCATGTTTATGGATACAATATTATGCCATACAGAGCAATAAAGTTACACACAATGACAAAGATTACTAAAGTTATGCAAGACAAGAACAAACGTTAGGACATGCTAGCTAGGCAAAGTCCCTAGAAAGAGGCTCCTAGTATCCCAAGTTCAAATAACATTGACAAAATAATAAACAATTAACTTAAGAAAATTATAAAGCTACTGGCAAATTAGGTAATTGCTAAATAAAAGTAGAGCACGAGATTAAACTCTCTAATATTTACAACTGCAACATACTTGAGTAAAATTACAATTGTGCACATATCAGTGGCTTTGTAACAAAAATAATTCATATACACAGAGGAAAAATTAAGACAGTTTTCAGCTCAACAGAAGTTGAATTCAACCCATCTCAAAAATATGCAACAGCTCAAATATTTACCACAGGATAAATTCAAGCTTAGCTGACAAACAAGAGCCACGTTACTGGTGTTTAAGACAAAACTGAAACAAGTTAAAGTCTATTGTTTGATCAGAAGTCAGATGACTGTGCAAACTTTACCTCAACAGAAATATACTGATATGTGCAAACAAATCTAAAACCCCCACTAGTGGTTTGCCTGGGAGGCTTTTTTTTTTCTTAAGAGCTTCCTGATAATAACCATAAGCTATAAATACAGGTACAATGCACAGTCAGTGATCTTTTCTTTTTTTATTATTGTTAGAATATAAAAGAGAGAGCATAGGTTTAATTTCATTTTTATAAGGAAGACTGCATTTACCTGAAAAAGAAATATAGCATCACACACAAACACGCTCTAGGGGAGGAATATATTTAAGAATATGGTGTCATTCTGAATGTTAAAGGAAAAGTGATCCCTGTTTATTGTTAAAATATGTAGTGTTAAGTTCTTTAAGGAAAGAACATACTGATTCTTTACTATGTAAGTTTTTGTGAATTTAGTTTTCAAATCACAGTAATCCACATAACCATTATTAACAGCTCTATTTTATAGTACTGCAACAAGCCAACAAACACTTAAATGCACTTCACATCAAGAGTATGTAAACTTTATTCTTTCCTCTTCAAGCCTTCAGAAAGTTTAGGGGCTATTTCAGCAGCCAATCTGGTCAGAACCTCTGAAGGCAAAAGTTCAGTGCCTCACGGTGTAAATGACCATCTGTGGCACTGCATACCCATCTGGTAGTGAAGTGTCCCCCTTCAGTGGCTTCCAGTAAGGCCTAGAGTTTAAGGTTAACATAAAAAAGTGCCACCTTTGTTTTAGATTAGTGATGAACTCTGACAAGATAAAATAAAGTTATTCTGTATATTGTTATACTTACAAGCAGCTCCAATCCTGAGTATTTATGGTAATATCTAAACATACAAAAATGTATGTACATTTTTCTCCACTTTCTTGTAAACAGTTATCAGTATACTGTTTTATCCCTTTATCATTGAAACATGCAAATCATACATACAAGTATAAATACAAAAAAAGAAAACAATTTACACTCATTCAAAAGCCAAGCAACAAAAAATAGCTACAGTATTCAAATTATAAATAATGAATGCTTGAGGCATCTTATATTCCTAGAAGCAGCCAGCCATTCATCCTAATGTTCTTAGCTGCAATTGTAGAAATACTGAGTGTTGCACCTTCCATGCTTTTACAGTATTTATAACACTATCATATGTGGAGATAAAGACTTGTTTACTATAATCTCTTCTTTTCAGAATGAAGAATAAAGCAGCACTTACAAATGTTGAGGCAGTGGCAGCAACAGCAGGTGTTACCACTGCTATATCAGGAGGAATTTTTCCATTCTAACAATTTTTAAATTAAAAAAAGTAAAGGAAAAATCGACCTAAACAAATTATTACATGTTCATTCCTTGGGCACTTAACAGCGAGTCCAGCATGTCGAATGTGTCTTTGTAGTCCATATGCTGGCTGTTTGTACTGTACTCGTGATTGGCATCAGGACCGTTGGTCTCCACTGGCTTCTTGTCCAGTTTCACGAGGGTGCTGAGATGTCCGTAGCCCACCTGGTATGTGACAGGGGGAGGAGGGGGTAAGGGATGGTTAAAAACAGAGTTGTGAGAGGATATATACTGCTTAACAGAGGAGGAAGAACTAGATGAACTACCTGAACTTTTGGAACTTTTGCTCATTTTGGAGTGATGGTTGTGAGACGCATCATTGATATGCAGCTTCTTCCTCGAAGAGCTGGAACTAGAGGAAATGCCATCACTGCTCAGGCCAACGGGACTCCTCAACACAGTGGGTGGTAGTCCATCAGCACTGTGTTTACTGCCACCGCTGCTGCTGCCACTATGTGAGTAGGAATGCTTGTGACTGCTGGCGTGGTGGCGGTTTGAAGGATGCTCCTTGTGCTTCTCCTTATGGTCTCTGCTAATATGTGGGCTTGAGTGCTTGCTCTTCCCACTGCCTTCGTCAGAAGAGCTGTGTCTTTCTGAGGAGGAAACTTTTATCTTCATTTTCAGTTCTTCTTTACTGGCGCTTTTATCAGTGGGTGGTATTGGAATCCTTAACTTGAGTGATCCACTCTTTTCCTTTTTATCTGCCATGTATTTTTCAGGTTTTTCAGGATTTGTGATGGGAATTTTCATTTTAATGGGAGAAGTTACAGAACTGCTGCTGCTAGCTGCCTGTAACTGCACGTGTTTGTGTTGCTGTTCTACCTGGGCAGCTATATAATGATCCCTTACATCAAGATCAAGAGTTTCTAGCTTACGTTTTTCTCTGTATTTATCTAATGACATTTTCTGAGGAATTATTCCAGGAGTAGCAGAAATTGGCCCATGGTGTTTACTGCCCCCTGCTTTATGAGTATACTCTTGCTTAATAGAAGAATGATCAGAAATTTTGTCAGGTCTGTGATGTAATCCTGAATGTAGCGATATAGAAGGTCCCTGCTGGAAGTTGATGTTGTACTGGCTACCAGACAAAGATGTCTCCTGTTTCTGTGAATATATCTGTTCTGTCCTTGCTGATTCTTGATGTTGAGGCCATTCCTGGTGTGATGACAAAGCATATGAGGTACTTGGCATTCCTGTTGCTAGCATTGACAAATTATCAGATGTATGGCTGTCTTGAACAGAAATATTTCCTGAATTTAGAGGTACTGGAGCAGGGAATGCTGATGTGGATGGTTTCTGAAAATTTGGGTTTGTAGGCACACCAGTGACACTATCTACTAAAATGGAATTCTGGACCAAAGATGAACAAGGAAGTGGTGTCTCTGACACTTGTCCATCTACTTTTGGTTTCCTACCCGTCTGATTTGCCTATTAAAATAAAACACAAAAGAAGCGATGACAGCAAAGGAATTTAATACAAATTTCTTTGTTTACAAAGATTCTATATTAAATATTACGGAAGTAAAATCACCTGGGGATCAGGGTTTATGTTGCCAGTAAATAAATGTCTTATTTAGAGGCACAACGGAAGGCTATAAAAAGTTGAAACACTGGTTTTATAATTAGAAACAAGTTAAATCCTAGCCCAGTATTTTAGAAAGTAATTTAACTTGTCTAGGCTTTAGTTTCCCATTTGTAAAATGAAGAGAGCATTTCTGTCATAATCACTGTGAGAATTAAAAAAAAAAGTATAATATACTTAAGCAAAATCCACTGGACACACTAGTTGAATATATATGTGGCTTATGATACACTGTATTTAGGAATATTGGAAAGACTATTTAACCACAAAAATTCAAATTGGTTAGCTATATAATTGTTAAATCCTGCCAATTCTCTTACCCTCCAGTTTCGAATCCTCTTCAACCTACTAGGCGTTTTCTCCAATATTTGTAGAAACTCATGTGTTAGCTCTAAAAATAAAATTTAAATTTAAAACTTAGAAGGTGCCTTTAGGATTTAAATTTCTCTCAAATGGGCATATTAAAAAGGGACCTTAAGAGTTCATCTGCTTCACTTTCACCCTCCTATTCAAACTTTGGTGTATACAGAAGTCGATACAATTCTGAAAGTGAATCCCTTTTGAACAATTACTTTTTCCCCTGATTTTAGTTGCTTAATTAGAATCTCTGGAAAATTTAGTAGCATTAAAAACACTCTCTGATAAAAAAAAATCTCCAATTATGCAAACAACACAGTAATTCTTGTTGCAGACAAGATCCATCAACAGATTCTTTAAAATTAGTGGACAAAAGTTTGAGGAAAAAGGAAATTTGTATATTCCCAACATATCTTCCCCAAGAAATTTATTAATTACCAAGAGAAAAATAATAACTTTATAGTGGAGAAACCCAGCAGATACCACTTTAACCAAGTAATCATGGTTGACATTACCAGTGATGTCAACCATGATCATTCGTTGTATCAATGTTATACCCCTTGATCTGATGAACCAAGCAGGACACAACCTAATTCTACAGTATTCTTGCTAAAAATGTAACTTCAATCTGATAATGAGAAAACATTAAACAAACCCCAATTGAGGAATATTCTATAAAATTCACTGGTCATTATTCTTCAAAGTGTCAATGTCATAAAAGACAAGAAAAGATTGAAGAACTGTCACAGATTGGAGGAAACTAAAGGGACATGTCAACTAAACGGAACATGGGATTCTAGAATGGAAAAATATGGAACTTTGAATAAAATCTGTGGTTTAGTTAATATATTGTATTAACGTTAATTTCCTAGTTTCATAACATATTTGTTATATAAGATGTTAACACCAGGAGAAGCTGGGTGAAGGATATACAGAAACTCTATACTACTTTGCAATTGAAAAAAATTCCTCTACTTATATTTCCTAAAAATCAACACTATTAACACATTAGTAAATTGCTCTGGTCATAATTTTATATCAGTTTTCTTAAAATTTAAGATTACAATGAGATAATCCACTTTTCCAAAGTGGTGTGGTTATCATGAATTATGGTTTTATACCCCAAAATAGTGTCACTAACAGTTACCTGCCACTCTCAAGGCAAGTATTAATTAGTCAAGTGAGTTAGAATACCAATTGATATTAATAATGCCAACTAGACCCCAATACTGGAAGGAACCTCTGTCAGTAGACACTACAGATGCATTAATTATTTTTTAGTAAACAGTAAGTTTCTTTATATAAACTATTTTAAGCAGATGCTAAGACTGACAATGACAACCATATAGTTTATCTCAAGAAAGCAAAGAACATGCAAAAATTCTACAGCATTATGTCTGCAAGTGTGACCACTATCCAAAACTAGTCCTGAAAACAGTGTGCTAATAATTACCCACCCACTTCCAACCAAAATCTAACCATTAATTTTTCAAGATGTAACTTCCTTGACAATTTCATGACTATTCCCTGCTAAAGTCTCATGAGGTTTTTGATCCAGTTTGGATGAAAGAAAATCTAATGCCTGGACCTCCACTTCCTCATTGGAAAAAAAGACTACTTTTCTGCTTGAAACTAGTAAATGTGTCAAATACAAGGCACTTTTGGTTCTAACATTAGCAAGAAATTGTTATGACTCGATTTCTTTAACAGCTTGGTTATCAAGCACTAAATGCATATAAACTTCCTGGGCCAAAATCTGGTACACAAAATGTAACCTTTGTTTTTCTTTTAAATATCCTACTCCATTAAATTTTACAGCAGAGGAACAAAAGACTCTGTCAAATAATCTGTTACTGTAAATAATTAGCTGCATGTACAAAAACCACAGTATGATACCTAAAATACAGACCCATCTCCCTCAAAGTTAATGTCCAAGCCAATGTTTTTTTCTGGAACACAGTCATTAACTGAACTATTTCACTTCAGATATCACACTAAAATTCAGATATATCTATCTTAAATTTTAGGTGATTTCTGTGATCAAAACATAAAAAAAAAGCTGCTATAATAATGTGCTAAAAGTCTTAATGTATTAAGTTTTCCAAGATTTCTATTCTATTGCTCTCCAAATGAATAATGAACCTGAGCTTTTTCAAAACGAAAGAGAAGTAGCTCCTGTTCTGTGAAAAAATCTCCATAAAACACAAAACTTCACCTATGACCTAAAAGCAGGATAAAAGATTATTTTTTTGTAAGCTTTACTTTAGCACTATGTATATAAACTATTTTTAAGATTATGCCTACCTAATCTTAACCTATTAACTACTAAGATAAAACAGTGGCACAGATATCCTGAATTTTTAAGCTACAGAACAGATAAAAACAAATCAAAAAGGGCCATGGTTTTTAGAAGACGTCATTTCAACTCATTGAAGACTTTCTTCCCTCTAAATAAACTTTGAAAAACACCCGCCAATTTAAAGAAAACAGCACAATCATGCAGCAATAATATGGCATGAGATATATAATCTTGAGGCAAGTTTTCAAAGAGGATAAAAAATTAGAAAATAAACAGATCCAATAATGAATCATATTTTACACAACAGGAGTACAAAATGATGGCCAGCTGGCCAAAGATGCCTGCTGCCTGTTTTTATCAACAGTTTTCCTGGAACACAGTCACACTTATTCATTCATAAATTGCTTATGGCTGCTTTTCAGCTAAAATGGTAGAGTTGTGTAGCTGCAACAGAGACTTTACGGCCCACAAACCCATTACCCTTTGGTCCTTCACAAAAAAGGGTGCAGACTTCTATCTCAAAGATTTTACTGTAAGACCACATTTCAAAGCTACTCAGGTCTCTCACTCAATGTAACATGTTCCCAAGAGCAACAAAAGTGAATCCTGTTTTCCAATTAACCTCAACTTTGTAAAGGGAGCTACGAAAAGTACTGGGCCCCCGCAAAAGCTAAAAACCTGACGTGTCGGTTTAGGTGTATCTATCATAGAAGAAGTGTTACCTAGTTCCTTTCTGAAATCTACAGTGCAGGGTTAAAATGTTTGTATCCCAAGAATCTCCCATCTCTGGCCAGCTTCTTTTATTTCTCAACTGGAGAAGTTTCTTTCTTATCAAAATCCCCAAATTACAGGCTTATAATCTACAGAACTCATACCCCCAAGTTTTTGTTGTATATTCGTATTTAATAATGCAAGGTAACAATGGCACTACAGAGTAGGAAATATCCCAAAAATCCTGTTAACATCCAACTTTGAGTCTACAATATTTAAAACTCAACAGAATTAGTATACTTTAAATAGGCACTCTTGTCCTACAGTATTCTAAATCATATTTCTCTGAAAAGTCCAGAAAGGGCTTTAGATACTCAGTTGTGGTTAATACGCATTGAATTGGGTTTTTTTCTTTAGGCTAACAAATTCTTATTTTCATCATGTTCATTTGATTGTGTAATTATACTTTTTATTGTCAAACTGTTAAAATGAAATTACATTTATGTTTTTAAAGAGTCCTTGTCTTTTGAAATACAAACTAGAATATTAATAGATGAAATGTTATTTCGAATTAGCATTAAAAAACTGCAGTGTGTGTGTGTGTGTGTGTGTGTGTGTGTGTGTGTGTGTGTGTGTGTGTATTGGAGTGGTCAGAACTGCTAACTGGTCAGGTGGGCAATGAGTATATGGGAATTTAGTTTTTCAAACCTATAAAGGAGCAGATAGAATTTTTCCATAATAAAAAGTTTAGGAAATATTTCTAATGTAAAAAAAGATTTTTCTCTACTTACCATCTAATAATTCTAGTGTAACTGTAGGATCGACATATTCCCACCAATGCTTTCCATCAGTTGACACAGGAATCTCCCAATTGGACCATTTGCAAGCCAAATGAATGCATACACATGCTATCACTGTTGGTTTGTACTGAAGACAGAATGTTGTAAGATGCAGACTGTTGTACAGCAGGTTTGAAAATGAAGAGCCACAGAAATTCAAATATGTAAAACAAAGAAAAACATTTGCCAATAAGATTAGAGCAAAATTAAAATTATAAAGGTTTTAAGTCTAGAATATAAAACCTTATTAAATTAAAAGCTAACAGTTATAAAATTCTAATACCAAAAAAAACTATATAGATTATGAATGTTTTCACCTTCATACGCTATAGTATTATATTAATATTTTACTAACACTATTAATTATTAAAATTAATATTTTTAAATTTTGTTTTTCCAACTAAATTCAAAGTATTTTATAAAGGAGGGGAAGATCATATATTTGCAATAATCACTATATGTAACACTTCAAGCTTTTTGTGGTATTTTTGTTTCTTGTGTAACATCACAGTAAAAATGTAAAGAAAAGGACTATTTGTAAAATTGACAAAGTAATTTCAATGTCACATTATAATTAGGGTGTACCATTTGAGGTGGCTTAAAAGGTGTAATTCTCTAGTAAATCAAAGAGAATTTAACACACATCTATGTAAGGAAACTTTTGCCTTCTTTTCAACAAAGCCACAAAGAAAACTTACCTTTTACCAAAGAGCTTCAAGGCCTACTGATGCTAAATAGTACAAAAACACTACCTTTTTCTCCTTCCACTATATACCAAATACTGGGAATGAATCATCTAAACTAGCCTTTTACAACTGAAGTTTGAAAATTTAAGATTTTGGTTTTTTTTGCTCAGAATTACTGGTGATAGAGCTTAAATCCCAACAATAAACATCTGAGAAAATATATTGGTATTTGCCAATCCAAAATTGTAAATAAAGGTTATCAGTGTCACAAGAAATTAAGGACCACACAAAGCTGGTTTGGGCTCCTTCTCCCCAGTGACCCACTTAAAAAACAGATTTAAATCATTAATATAATCAATCTAGAACAGAATTATATATTAGATTAAAGGCTCCTTAAAACTATTCTTCTAGTTCAGTTTCAAAATTGATGAAAATGTTAACTGATCAGCCATAAACACATACCACTTTTGTGCTTTACATACACTGAAAAGTAAGGTTTTTTTTTAAGTAAAAATTGTATTTATGTAAATCCAGGCACTGATAGGATTTGACTACTTCTAATTTACTACTAATGGGTATTATCTGGAAAAAATCCCAAGTTATATAAATTTTATTTATTAAAAAACTTTAATGATTATTTTAAAGTTAAGATTGGATCAATGTGGAAATTTAAAAAAATTGTCATTTAACTATAATTGTAAACTAAAAATAGCTTTATACTTACCAAGTTGCTCGAATTTCTACGTTAAGTTTAGCTCTTTGTAATCTTTAGCTGCTATTCAGGCTACCAATTTTAGACTTATGCACTCACAAATCGAGAATATGTCATCAGAAAGCACCACTACACTTCACATTGTGCATTTAACCCCTCTGTGCCCAAAGTCCCTTGTACAATACACCGCAAAGCAAACAGGAAGGTACCACCACAGTAGATGGTCCAGTCTCCTGTTGCAACAAGGGTAAGAGACACATTGAGGGGGCCCTGCATTAAAGGAAGCTATAGTGTGCTACAACAGTGCAACAAAGAGGGTCAGGATAACAACCTGTTGGTAGCCATGAAATAGGATGTCTGTGCCAAATCCTTGCTTGCTGTAAGAAAAGAAAAAAAAAACGAAGACAATACTATCAGCTTTAACATGCAACCATCAAAAAGTTCTCAACACAACAAAAACTTCAAAGATTTGTACACAAAAAGTAAATTTTACTTACTACTTACAAATATCACAAGAGCGCCATCATTTTCTATACTACTGAAAATCTTCAACAACATTCACTCAAATGTTTCTTGCTATCCCCCAAAGATCTGAGAAACAAGCCGATTGCTTTTAGCTAGCCAGTTACAAGGGCTAAACTTGTTACTAAGTTAAGCATCTAGTCAGCTAAAAGTTGCAATAAAGCATTCTCCTGGATTTAAAAAAAAAAAGAAGAAGAAGAAGAAGAAAAGATTTTGAAGTCTAATACAAAATACAAAGAGTTGCTTGCCAGACTTAATCCTCAGTCATCATATTTAACTTGGCTTAAATACTTCCACCAAAATAAAACAAACCAAACCCCCACCCCCCAAAATTCAGAGCACAAATGCTCAGGTTTTCATCATGCTATTAAGCATCAACAGTGAATAAATAACCAAGAAACAGCATTAAGGGTGTAGATACAGGAAGCTCCACTGCATTATTATATTTTTTTAGTTATAGAATCCAATTAAAGATAACACTTAGAAAAGATATGGTACTCTAGGGGGATCAGAATGCTTCAATACTGGTCCCCCAACAGAAAAGAAATTTTTAACTAGCTTCTTAATTAAGACACTGAAAACAGTTTCCCCTTGCTGTAGTTTTCCTTTTTTCTGCAATTACATTACAGTCACGGACATACCTTTCCCCTCTGCTCACCTAGGATCAGTTCACCTCATGTCCACCCCTCTCTAACATCCCTCACATTTCTTCCCCCTCCTATTGTTCATTCATGGCACCTGTAATCCCTGCTGCCCCATGTGGATCATCAACATAAAGGTTCTACAAAAGGGATTTGGGCTTAGCAGAGCTGTGCTAAGGAAGAGTGTCAAAGCATCAGATGTCTTGGAGGCAGTGTGACTTAAGTATGGCATTCTTTCCTGGTGGGGAGGGAAGGAGAAATCACAGAAGTGAAAGGTCCCTGTAAAATGACATTAGCCAATTCTGCAGCAAGGTAGCATTAACTTTCTCATCTCCGGGGCGGGGAAGGACTTTATAGAAATCAAATTTATTTTACCCCTCCCCCTAAGAATCAAAATATGTAGAGAAGAAAAAATAATTTTAAATTGCCATAGCAGTTTTCACCCAGGAATGTATCTAAATTCAATAATCTATAAACAGTTACTGTCCAAAAGAGAAGAATGGAGAGGAAATGTTTTGTTAGTTGAAAGTTGTAATAGAGCAAAGGAAAAAAAAAAAAGACAACAAACATGAAAGACCATCTTTTAAATGGAGTGAGATGTAAACTGTAGTTACCCGAAATGTTAGTCAGACAAAATGATGTTAAATATATGTATGGTTTGTACTCAAATTTAAGAATCAGTCACATTTCAAACAATTACAACAAAAAAATCAGATTTAAATATTTTGTTTTGGATGATATATCCAATCTGTAGTTTTTGTAAATGTTTTAAAATTAACTATTTAATTTTTTAAACAAACTGACTTCATGTGTTTAGATTCTTTAGATGTAGAACATGTACAAAAAAATATTAAACTTTGATAAAGAATTTAAAGAAGCCAATTCAAATTTCACATTAACCTGAAAAACCAGTTTTATTTCCTACTAAGTTAATACACGTAAGTAATATATTTTTTAACATATACCAACATCTTCCTTCAACTAATATCTTTCTGGCCGGGCACAGTGGCTCATGCCTGTAACCCCAGTGCTTTGGGAGGCAGAGGCCCGGGAGGATTGCTTGAGCCCAGGAGCTCCAGACCAGCCTGAGCGATATAGTGAGACCCTGTCTCAAAAAAAAAAAAAAAAAAAAAATTAGCCGGGCATGGGGGTGCACACCTGTAGTCCTAGCTACTTGAGAGACCGAGGTGAGTGGAGCACTTGAGCTCAGGTGTTCGAGACTGCAGTGAGCTATGATCACGCCACTGCATTCCAGCCAGCGTGACACAGCAAAGACCCTATCTCTCAAAAAACAAACAAACGAAAACCCCACAAAAAACTAGTAACTTAATTATATGGCTCTCTATTATTCTTACAAAGCTTAGCTTACCCTTTTCAAGCTTTCAGGAAAACAAAACTATTCTAAGCTTTTTTCCTTAATTCAACATCTACAACTAGTTATTGATACAATTCTATACTATATTGTAATACTGGGGGTGAGAATGTGCTATAAAATATATTCATACACCCATGAAGAACAGGAACCACAATTAAATACGCTCTAGTTTACAAATGATAACCTGTGCTAGTAGGACCAAAAAATATAATTGGATTTTTAGAAGTCTAGTTCTTAAGGACGCTGTCGTATTAGACAATCGTTTTTTTAAATGTAGCCATTAACATACTAAAATTCTATCTAGGATTAAAATGAATTCAATTTAGAATGAAAAAATGTGAGAATATTTAGGTAACTACTAAAAATAAAATAAGGCTTTCAAAAATCTTACCCATTTGTTTAGGATAAACCTAAAAAAAAACTGATGGTAAAAGAATGAAACTGCAAAATTTCCTTTTCAAAAAGAAAGTAACAGAAAATGGCACACTAAAGGTCCCAACTGGTTGCTATGAGTATGCTTCATATGGCAACAGGAAAGCAGAAGTAAGCAGCAGCACAACATGCAACTGTGTAAAAAAAATATTTGTAGACATACAACAGACACATAGGATTCATTAATAAGGGTAGAAAAATGTCATATCACATACTTTACAAGCAGTAAAACAATAACACAAGAACTTTGTACTCCTGTTTACAAGAGGCTTAACAGGCACATCACAAACTATATGCAGCATGCTTTGTAATTATTTCCCCATTATACACAAAAAGGAAACCACTTTTAGTAATGCTAAAGAACTTTGAAAAATGTATCAAATCAATTTTGTTCAAATGAACATGGGTAAAACATTTCCAAAAATGACAAATCTGCTAACAAAGGCAATTTTTATCTGAAAGATCTGAGGTTGGCCTCAAAATTCTTCAACTGTTATTATTTTTCAATAAGTCAAAGTTTGACATAAACCCCAAATTAACATTATTGCCTGTACCTATGGAGTAATGGTCTACATACATCTTAAATTATGAACTGAAACGGGACTGGCAAAGCCCAATGGGGGAGGGAGAGAGTACCAGTATTTGGAAGCCCTACAATTTTTTAGTGAAATGAGATTCTCACCTAAGTTTAAAGGAAGTTAATGCACCAGGTAGAACCACCAATAGAAGAGATGAATAGGTAGAACACTAAAAAATAATGCTTCAAAATGACATTTCCCCCTAATTTTAATAAAATTCAACAAAAGATCAGAAGAACAAAATAGCATCCAAATCAATTACAGATGATAGAAAGCTTTAATACTTATCTTTAAAAAGTTTCAAAGATCACCTACCTCTTACTAGCTGGGTACATTTCACTACATCTGTGTGTGGGTGTTCAATGGTGATCTCAAAACCTGAAATGATAAGGACTTTTTTTTTCCTAATCACTTACCACTACAATACTTGCCTGAGAAATGCCATAAATATACAACATATCCTTCATTAAAAAAAATCCAAAGACAAAGTTTAAGTTTCTCATCACTGACATGCTCAGTATACCTCCAAAGATAAAAAACAATTTCTCAAATACGATGTCTCAATAATAATGAAAATAAAGTTATTTAAAGACCAAGGGCAACATTTATTCAAACTTCTGAATTAATGTGGGATTATCTTAAAGTTAGAAACAAATTAAAACCATGGCAAATAGAATTGTTAAGCTGACCTCACGATTTAAGGAGAGAATTCTACTAAGTAGTATCTTTGATTCTTTAAATCACCGTTTCTAATACCAAAGACGAACTGTTGAAAAGCTTTCAATGTCCAATCAACCGTTAGGTATGGCAGGGTTTTTGCTTTTATTAAAAATGGAGGTCACATTTAGTGCCTTCAGAAGCAGTAAGTGAATAAAATCCTAACAAATGAGTAATCTGGGTTTATAAAGTTGTTCCGTGGTCTATTTACATTTCTACTGTAACTGAACATGCAAAATAATACTTCAAAGCCACAGAAACTATCTTCTAAATTATAATGTCTCCCTTAAAATAATGTTATTCATTCTTAAGGCTTAAGAATGTGATACACAATGATTTTATATAATAAACAATAACTATAATTTATACTTTTCAACTTTTATCATTACATAAATGTTCATAACTTTTCATAAATTTATATAATTTTCTGTAACAAAATAATAACACACCATTAGATTTGGAAGAAATAAGATGCTCACTTTCATTTTTATATCTTTTTATTTTATAAAAACTTCAAATAAGTTACAGTTTATCTTTGAACAACACGTGGACTGAGGAGCTGACACCCTGTGCAGTTGAAAATCCATGTGTAACTTTTGACTCCCCCAAAACTTGACTACTGAAAGTCTACTGTTCACTGGAAGCCTCACTGATAATATACAGTCAGTTAGAACATATTTTATATGTTATATGTTTGACATACTATATAGTCTTACAATAAAGTAAGCTAGAGAAAAGGAACTATTAAGAAAATCACAAGGAAAAGAAAATACATTTACTATTCATTAAGTGGAAGTGGATCATCATAAAGGTCTTTATCCTCATTTTCTTCAGGGTGAATAGGCTGAGGAGGAGGTGGAAGGGGAGGCAGGAGAGGCAGGCATACTTGCTGTAACTTTATGGAAATACACTGTAATGCCTGACTTTTTGCTTTTTCATTTCTCTAAAAATGTTTCTGTTTGGTATCAACCCTTCTTCCACCGTTTGCTTCAGTTTTAGTGCCCATATCACAGAAGGGTCTATGTGGTAAAAGAAGTCAAAAGCAGTCTTCCTCACCATCTGGCACTGGTTTGGAAGCACACATCTCCATCAAGTTATCTTCTGTTAATTCCTGTGGTGTGGTGTCTATTAGCTCTTGAATTTCTCCTAGACGCTTATTAAAATCCTTCGCCCCCTGCCTTTTCTTCTATATCCACAATCTCTTTCATGATTTCCCTGACTGGCTCTGTTGTAAATCCTGTGAAGTTATGCATAACATCTGTCTTCTCCACCAGAATTTATTGTTTGGGGCTTGATAGCTTTCATAGTTTTTTCTATAAGAACAATGGCATCTTCAATGCTATAATCATTCCTGACTTCCATGTTTTCTCTGTCAGGGCTCTCTTCCAAGCATTGACAATACTTTCCACAGAGTACTGTGTGTATTGAGCCTTAGATGTCCTCATGACCCCCTGATATAGAGGCTGAATTAGAGACATTGTGTTTGGGTACAAGTAGACTACTTTAATGCCTTTGGTGTTGAACTCAACTTAATGGCAGGGGCACTGTCCAATATCAAAACAACTTTAAAAAAAGTCCCTTACTGACAAGACATTTTCTGACTTTCGGGACAAAGCATTCAGAACCAATTCAGAAAAGGGGTTTTCGTTTAGGCCTTCTAGATATACAACCAAAAGACCAGCAGCTGGTGTTTATCTTTTTCCTTCAAGGCTCCTGGGCCAGCAACTTTATAGATAAGGGCAGTCTTGATGATAAACCCAACCGCATTTCCACAAAACACCAGAGTCAGCCTATCCCTTCCAACCTTAATTAAATCCTGGTGCTTGCTTCTCCTCTTTACTAATAAACGCCCTTTGTGGCATTCCGCCCCCCCCAACCCCCCCCCCCGCCAGAATAGGGCACTTTCTTCTGCATTAAAAACCTGTCCAGGGGCCCCTTCCCTGGGCCACCATCCCATCCCCAGCACCAGCCAAGCCAGGCAGGAGGCAGCAGCAGAGGGGCCAGGTGGCAGTAAGGCTGCCAGAGATAAGCAGTGGCTGAGAAACTTGTCACAGCAGGCCCAGGAGGTGGACCTGGGGGAGCAGCAGGAGCACCAGGGGTTGTTTAGAAGTGGCAGAAGCTCACCTGGGGGTGGGAGTGGGGGGCATCGAGCTCCTGTTGGATGAATACCAGGGCCTGAAGTATACAGGAGCCTGCCATTGCACTTTGAAGTTTAGGCCTCAGCAAGCCTGCATACTGTTCAGTCCAGGGAAAGAGGCCGAGCAGATAGAGAGTGGAGGGCTGGTGATGGACATTGCGGACAGACAGCTACAGAGATAGCTCAGCAGTTCCTCCCAAAGCAAGGATGTGAGCAGGCACCCCACTGTCAACAGGACCCAGAAGTACGCTCCGAAGAGCCCCAGACATTTCGCAAGAGTGATAATGGACCCTCCTTTGCAGTGGAGATAACTCAACAAGTAAGCAAAGCCCTAAACCTAGAATAGAAATTACATACATCCTGGAACTGATATAGGAAACCCATCTAAAGTGAGATACGGTACTACTGCTTGCCCTCCTCTGGATAGGGTAGCCTTTTAGAAGCAGGCTTAAGTTAAGCCCCTAAAAAAAAAGTAGTTTATGAGAGACCCTTCCTAGCATCCCATGGTAAGTATGGTAATATAACCATAAGTAAAAGAGAACAAAGTAAAACAATATGTCAAATGAGTGGGTCAGGTGCTAATCACTATACATAAGTTTGCCTCTTTCGGGTCCCTGCCCCAGTTGGAAGCAGAGAAGTCAATGGGACCCTACGAAGTGCCTCTAACAACTCACACCGCATTAAAATTGTCAGAAGTGAAACCTTGGGTCCATCATACCAAAGCAAAGAGGTGTACCCTTCACTGGAGGAACCAGCCTTAGGTGATCTAAAGTATCTGTTTGAGAAAAAGGAAAAAAAAAAAAAAAAAAAGAAAATGTTGATATTTTTGCTAATCATTTTTGGTTCTGTCTATAGGATAGAGGGACAATGCCTCAGTGCAGATTTCCCGGGGCTATTGCCTCTTCCGTTGATCTGTCTTGCTGCTGGGTATATTATCCTAAACCTTGTTTGGCACAAGTATTTCTGTACATTTCTGAATTTGCAGAAGCCACTCTCTTGGATCACTACGGGGCACAACTAATAGCTCTGCACTCACAGGTCCCGTGTTTCTTTTCTAACCCAGACCTGTATCGGACACTGTGTGCAAGGCAACAGTCCATTTCACCTTGTCAATCCTCAATGGTTATAATTATTGCTTGTGCCCCTTTACGCCTGATAATCTGTACCTTCCGTCTAAAACATCACCCCAATTCAGCAGGAAATAGTTTGATGACGATGTTGCCCCTCCTCCCATGGATATGGAAGGGTAAAACTGACGGTGGGGAATATGTAACAGAGAGAATGGCCCAAAAAAGGGTAAAAATGTTTTCTGTCTTTTCAAAATCCCTCACCCTTTTTGAGAACTAAAACCTACATCCCTGCCTCGGGCCACTGGTCAGGAGGGGCGGGAGGCTGTCTTTTGTTCTTTGTGCCACAGGAGATGGCTCAAGGAAATTGTCCCAGCAGAGGTCAAGAGATGGTCTTAGCTGAAGATAAGGATGAGTCTGGGCAGAGGTCACAAGATCGTCTTCACCGAACATGGGATGAATCCAGGTGGAAGTCATGAGATTGTTTTAGCCAAAAATGGGATTATGAGATTAATCAGAACCCTTAAAAACTCTGTACTTCTGCACAGAAACAGGACATTGGTACTTTAAGATGGGAGTCTGCCAACCTCTTCATTTGCTGGCAAATTAACAAATTTCTTTTTCCTTCTCCTCAAATAAACAAACAAACAAAAAATCACCAAACCAAAACGAACAAAAAACCTGTTCAGACAGATATCCTTTCTCCTCAATGATCTTCTTAATGGCATCCGGGACTCATCTGCTGCCTCCTGGCTGGCAGAAGCTGCTTCTCCTGTTATCTTCACATTTTTTAAGGCATATCTCTGAATAAAGTATCAAACCATCCTTTGCTGGCATTACAGTCTCCAGCTTTATATCTTCCAACCTTCCTTTTAAGTTGTCATTTAATGACTTTGCTTTTTCTTGAATTATATTAGAGTCTATATGGTATCCCTTTCTTACAGCAACCCTGCATCCACATAAAAGCGGTAGTTTCAATGAGATAAAAAGGTATTTCACAAAAATGTGTAAAGTTTTCATGCCTGCTGGCATAGCTGCAGTGATGGCTTGAGGAATTTCCTTTTCTTCTTTTACACTGGTCCTTAGGCTGGATTCATTTACCTTGAAATGGCAGGCAACCACAGCTGCAGACCTCAATCTACGGTACACATTAAGCAATTCAACTTTTTCTTGTAATGTCATGACTTTTCTCTGCTTCTCGGTATTACTTTGAGCATCATTAGGGGCACTTCATATGGGTCCTATGGTATTATTCAAAATTTCCCATATTATACTAAAAATGATGAAAAATACACCAGAACCTCAAGAGACCACTTTTTACTCTGATAGGCAATTTAATGGAGAGACAAACTGCTCACTTGAAGAGATGGTTAGTTTCACACATTCACTTCACACAGACACTTGAGCTTACCACAATAGCAACATGAGATGGCTATAAAATTATTACAGTAATACAGTATGCACTATAGTTAATCTCAGGTAGTTATGATTTAAAACTGCATCTTTACATTTGTTTACATTTCTTTCCACTGTGAAAGGTGCCATGTATGGTCTGTGTGTGCATAAGTTTTAATTTTTAATAAATTTGTATATTATTTTATGGTAGTAAATGATAAAATACACTAGTATCTACACATATTTTACACATTCATGACATACCTTTTTCTTATTTTTTCAATATTTCTAAGCTACATGACTTATCTGTTTTCTCAAATTGTTACACATCTCCAAAAAAGTTTCTGATATATTTACTGAAAGAAACTGCATAAAAGTGGATCTGAACACTTCAAACCCATGCTGTTTGAAGGTCAATGGTATATGCATTCCATACAAGCTACTTTTGTTATAAAAAGAATCTGTCATGATGAGAAGCTGTGATTTATCACACTTCCATTCAAGAAGGAATGGAATAATAAAAATAACTACAAATTCAAGATATGAGGCAGATATTATTCCACCTCCACAGAATGAGGGTACAGCAGGCAAAAGAACTTTACCCAAGTTTCCAAAGCCAGTCAGAGGCCTGCAGATTTAAACTCAGATCTTCCCAAAGCCCATGTTCTTGCTAACACACCCTGCTAAGTTCTTTCAGAATATATGACTTCAGACAAGTCATTACCTTCTTAGGCCTCAATTTCCTCATCAGTAAAGTGAAAGGTTAGAGTAAATGAACCGTGGATACAAAGATGTAACTTTTAGAAAAGGATAATCAACATTTAAATAATTACTATGTCACATTAAAAATAATGTGATGAAAATTTTTTTTCAATGAAGGCTGTTTACCATTCAATTAAATTATGCCAAATGAAATTAAATTTTAGAAAAATGGTTTCCTTACAACCAGGCAATACTATCCTGGTCTAAAACCTGTTTTAAAATAACTTTCTTCAATAAAAATTATTTCAGAAATCTTTTCACTTGTTTAGAATACTTCACTGAAGAATACACAAGAACATTATCTGATGTAAGTACATACCTAGAGTTTGTAGCATTATGGTTTCAAGTATAACCAGTTCTTGAGTCTGTTGAAGATAAGCCTGCCAGATAAAAATATTAAAATGATTAAGATAAATATAACACTAACAGACTACGTGACCGTTACCTCTCATGAGAATTATAGATTGATTAGAAAAGAACCATAGTATTTGGAAATATGGGGAAAATAAAGTGAGGGTAAGAGAGACAAGTCTTCTGTGACAAGTCTAAATTTAATTACTTTCTATAACAGGAAATGTAAACAGAGTAAAAAAACAAAAATAAAGTAACTCTAAATATGAAAGGGGGCAGAGTAATTTTAAAAAGGATATCTACACAGTCTGTAAAGTCACGCTTTACAGACTGGGCATTGGTGCTTCAAGACACATTAAGGACAAGAAGCACCATACCAAGTAAGAACATCAAACTCAAACTTGCCTTTAACATATTAACTGCCATGTGAGTTGTATTTAACTCATGCTAGTTTTGAGTCCAGGGCTTTGTAAAGCAAAATCTGGGCAAAACCCTGCAGTTGACTCATGAAAATCTTACTTGTTGACATTCTTATTGTTACAATTAATATTGAGAAATTAATTCTAAAAATATGGATTAAATGAACAGAAGTCAATATACTTTGTTTTTCATTAAATTAAAAAGGATCATTTTGTTTTCAAAGTTTTTATCCTATTTTGGTAATAAAACACCGGGGCCCCAAGGAAAAATTTTTTTTTCTAGTGCGGCAGTCAATGTGTTAAGTAAAAAAGGCTCACAAACTCACTCTAGAACATTTCATGTGGCAATTCCTTGAAAGTCACAGTAAGTCAGTTGAGTTAATTTTAGAATTAACTTCTCCTCCTTCTTAGGGATCCCCCCCAAATCCTCAAATCTCTAGATAAAAGAAAAATTTTCAAATATAAAATACTAAAATAATGTTATCATATACCCACGGGACATAAACATTAGAGAACTTTCTCCCTCAATTTCAAGAAATCATTCCCCTATCGCAATTACTCTGAGAATAAAGGATACAAAAAATTTCCTGCCCTCACTTTCTTAGATCATGACAATTGACCAAGGTGATAAGAAAATAATTATTACATATAAATATTTATTTCTGTAAGGACATATTGCTAAACCCAGAAAGTGAAAGCAACTTTAATTTTATTTATGCCCTATTTAAAAAAAGCATTTAGCTGATTTTTAAAACATAGATCTCTATTATTTGAACAATACCCCAAGTACTCACAAGAAATAACTCTGAATTTATAAGTTAATAGAAACTATAAGAACTATCTTTGAATAATCACAAATTCCCTGTTACTTAATGTCTATATTAATATTTTATTCCCTTAAAGCCAACATCTACAATAAAACTTGTCATTAATAAAGATACACTTCCGTCAAAGCTTAAACTAATCGGGACTTTAAACTTGACCTAAATCAAGCTGAATTAATATAGTCTAGTAGTCATTCAGCAGGGTAAGACTCCTGATTAAGTAACTCACCTATAATAAGAATGTTAGAAGAATGATTTTAAGGCCCATAATTCAAACTTTCATTTTAATGTGTCAGAAAATTTTTAAATGGTCCTTTCAAATAAGGTCTATTAAAATCCTGATGACAAAGAAGTTGTTTGGAAGCCAGCATTACTCTTTAGGAAAATTAAAATACTTAAAAAACAATGCTCCTCATCAAAGCATAGTAAAATGTATTTTTATGTATTAGAGAGACACAGGCAGTATGATATGTACTGGTCTAGAGGTAAATCCAGACGGTTTTCTATACTTTCGTCTGCTGACATTTTAAGAGTTATTTATCTTCTAGTCTCAATGACGCCTACTAATGGAGGTGATATAACTTACTCTCTACATATATCACAGGTTTGCTGTGAGAATAAACAACAAAATGCAAAACACTTAAAAGTACCTCTGAATCAAAGCTTTGCATAATTCAGAATGACATCCAAATTCATGAACATACATGAAATGTTTCTGCCAGATTGCTTCCTGGTATTACACTGCTAAATGGTAATAAAAATAAGCCCCATTTGGAAGGCAACACTAACTGAACTATATTTTTATTAGGTCTGTATTATGAAAATGTTTCAAATTTACAAAGAAAAACCAAGACCCCAATTTTTACATACATCACATTTAGTATCCAGCAGTGGCTCTAGGGGATGAAGACAAGCATGTGCTACTTTGATAACATGTTCAAGTTTTCGAGCCTGTTCTTCTACTTTCGCAGCCAAAAATAATGCGGTAGGTGATATTATCTGCAGAAAAGATAAAAATCTGGTGATTTAAAAACAAATACATTTCGGAAAAACCCTCTACTTTCTAAGCGGGGAGGCGTGCACTGAAGGAATGCAATATTAATAGTATGAATCATGAGTTGGGCATGACAAGATTGACGTAAGAGTTTTAATAAAAGTTATTCACTAATAACTGAGTTTAAATAGGTATATTTAAACTCAAATAATGTTTTAAGATTACGTTAAAACAAGAACTCCTTACCCCAGTCTATAAAATATTTTACTTGCTTTGCAAGTAGAACAGCAAAGGGGAAAAGGAAAAAGACACTAAAAATGCTAAACAAGAAAGTTTAAATAATATTATTTTGTGCATCGTGGAGGCAAAATATAAAAAATAACTCAAGCAAAATGATGATGCTGTAGCTTTAAAAAAAGATGAAAAGTGGGCAAAGTATATCCACTATACTCCCTCTTTTTTAGCCACAGAGTCACCACTTTCTCCTGTTCTAAATCAAGCAATGATTCACTGTGTGGCTAACAGCTACACTATGTTGTTTAAGGGACAGAAAAAGGATCTAACAGGGCAAAATAAAGAGAAGAGGATTCTGAACATGAAACTGCTAGCTAAAATCTCTATTACTTCATTACAGCAATAACGGAAGCAGCCATAAAACTAGGGTATAAACACGCAATATGAACCAATATGGTAGAAACTTAGCCAATCGGAGATCCAGAAATTGGCAATTTTTTTTTTTTAAGTTTAGTAAGTTAGGTCCTTGGGATAGAAGTACAAGAACACAGTACCACAAAGATGTTAACTAAGACAGACAAACATCAATTTTGAATATATATTTATCCGGTTAGTAATAAACCAAGTAATTGCTGACTTGGAAAATAAGCATACTTAAACTCAAATAATGTTTTACGATCACATACAAGAAAATTCTCATGAAAGGTAGTTTGTAAATATCAAGATTCAAGTCCCTATTTTTCAAGAAATAAACACTTGAGCCTCACTATATCTTAGGAGTCACCACTCACCACACAGAAACAATGCGAAACAGGAGGCAGACAAACACGTCACCACAGGATTTGGGTGGTTAACACAAGGAGAAAATTTCTGATACAGCAAGGTGGATCCTTTCCCCTGGGAGCTTTTAAAACCTAACATGAAATTTAATCTATGTATTCAAACTATGTATCAGAGTGAAGCAACACAAATTCAAGCCATAAGTCAAATTAGACTGAATTTAATCCTTAAACTTCTTTCCTAACTGCCAGAATTTCGTTCACCTGCCTAAAAGGTACTTCTAAAAGTCTCCAATTAACTTTCTTGGTAAAATCTCACAGAGATTTCCAGTCACACCTCTATCCTCTTCAAACTTTTAGTAGTAGTGGTAACCATAAGCCTCACTATCAAGAAATACTTTCGAACTACACAGCTTTTCTCCTCAGAATATAATCTCAAAGGAAACAAAGAATGCATACTAATGATTCTAAAAAATCTATAAATGATTTAAAAATTAAGTATCCAGGGAGCCAAGCAGTGACCTGGTAGATTCCTGGTTTATTTACCCCCACTCCTCACAGCAGTCTTTCTGTTCCCCCTAAACAAGGCTCAATTCTCATCCTCTTCTAGTACAACACTAATATTCAACACTCTTCCAAAGTTCCTAGTGAAATCCACTAACTCCATTTACATTTCCTTCTCTATAGCCTGCAAACATTTTACTTCATTAGGGCTATAAAAACAAAACAACAAAATACCTTTTCAGATAAATACTTTGTGAATATCCATGTGAGGCTTTAATTTTAAGGCTAAGGAAGTTGATCAAACTAGATACTACTGCTTTTTGTATGGAAGGCTGATTTTGTTGTGGCTTAAAAGAATTCCAAATGTTTTGGATAACAGAAATATTACTAGTTGGTCTGTAGCTTTTAAAGAAGAGCATACTTTTTTTTTTTTTTTTGAGACACAGTCTCACTCTGTTGCCTGGGCTAGAGTGAGTGCCATGGCATCAGCCTAGCTCACAGCAACCTCAAACTCCTGGGCTCAAGCGATCCTACTGCCTCAGCCTCCCAAGTAGCTGGGACTACAGGCATGCGCCACCATGCCCGGCTAATTTTTTCTATATATTTTTAGTTGTCCGATTAATTTCTTTCTAATTTTAGTAGAGACGGGGGTCTCGCTCTTGCTCAGGCTGGTCTCAAACTCCTGAGCTCAAACAATCCACCCGCCTTGGCCTCCCAGAGTGCTAGGATTACAGGCGTGAGCCACCGCGCCTGGCCGAGAGCATACTTTTGAGGGCACCAAACAGTCACTGGCACATGTAAGCTTGGTTCAAAGCCAAAGAATTCATACCAGTATTACTGGAGGAATACAGATGGTTTGGTTTGAGTGACCAACAATCACAAACTGAGATTCAGTTCACTGGGGTCAGGGACCATACACTATTTTTGTGTTCTGGACTCTAGTTTTAATAAACTTTCTCAAATTACTGTAACTAAAAGGAAGAAAGGGGAAATTGATTTTTAAATAGTGTCCACAGTCTATCACTCTAGCAGATGTGTGACTATTTCAAGGGAATGTAACATTTACAAAACAAGACAAATTTCTACAGAAAAATACCATACAAATCATGGAGGGGGGAAGTAGAGGTGATGAAGCCAGCTGCAGCACAGTAGTCACACTGCCTCAGTGGAATCCTGGCTCTGTTATCTGACTAGCCTAGGCAAATTACTTATTTCTTTCTGGCTCAGTTTCTGCATCTGTAAAATGGGAGAAATAGCACCTGCTTATACAGTTGTTGTGAGGATTAAATGAACCAATATACATGTAAAGCACTTAAGAAGTACCCCATTGTAGTATGACTCAAATATTATTACTACTATGTTGAAAAATTAAAACTGTGTACTGTGTTGATCTTAAATTTTAAAAGTGATTTCACAAGGTTATTTTAAAAATTCCCTTTTCCTGCATACCTTCTTCCTTCCATGGTTACACTCAGATCGTTAAAGGTTTTGCTGCAGTCCTAAGCATATTCAAACCTTGAAATTATAATATGATACCTGACATTACTTCAATGATTTATACCTGTATTTCTTTCTTCCTTTCTCCTTTTCTATTCCTTCATGTTTCCATTCCTACCTCTTGATCTGACTTCCTTCCTTCTCCATCTTTTCTCCTCCTGTACATTCCTGGCTGCTTTCTCCCTCTCTGCTCATGACGCCCTTATTGCTGACATTCTTCACTCTTTGCTGCTGGCTTCAACCTTAACAGGTGGAGGCAAGGTCAGGCAGAATTAACAAAAAGCCTGGGTAATTTCTAGGTCACCGAAGATGGTTGTATCAATCAGTTTCAAGTGAATCATTCTGGTCCTTATTCTTTCAACAATTTATCTTGTACATACACTGTATACACATTTGTATTTAAGAACTATCTATAGCTGATTAGTCTCCAATTTTAAATCTCCTAATCTAGAAAAGCTCTAACAGTAGCAAAGAAAAGGCTTCCAAGTTTGCTTTTTATTTGCTAATAGATTATCAACAGGCTCATTTTAATCTGTTCTTGTGTTTCATCATTAGGTCCTATAGGCTAGTGAAACCATTTCTCCCCTGTCCCTTAACTGCCCCAAACATGTCCCCATCCAGCCCCTAAGACTGGGATCACTATTTTCAGTGCCTTGAAAAGGCTTCATTAATACATATTCAGTAAGCTCTAGTTACCACAGATCAAAATTTGGGAATTACTTGCTAAGGTTATAGTTTAGGGAAAATGGTAGTGGTATAACCTCAATAAAAGCTCACAGAAAGAAGGTCTTAGAATAAGAAAAGGAAATAGAAGAACTTAGATATGAGTGAAGACAAGGGAGGTACAGCCAACAAGGAAGAAAGTGGAGTAAGTCAAAATACCCATTCGTTAACAGGAAATTACCAATTTAAAAAGTTTTCAGGCTGGATGTTATTTGGGACACCTAATTACATTTGAAAGATAGCTAGCTTAATAAAGGCTGAAAAATAGTATTCAGCCTGAATACTATAAAGTAGTATTCTGTATTGTTGAAAAGCAGTACTGATTATGATAATAAGGCTTGATTTCCACAGAGTAACAACGTAATGAATATGCTTAACAATCTGGCATTTAAAAAATTATTGGGAATTACTTGGGCATTATGAATGTTTCTAAAATGAAAAAAAAAAATCAACTTACAGTTTAAAGCATACTTAGCATTTCATAGTTAAGGCTCCATTTTCCCTTAAATAGACAATAGCTCCTACCAGCCTGCAATAAATACTCAAAAACACTACTCTCAGTACCAGCTACTTGGGAGGCTGAGGCAGGAGGATCACTTGAGCCCATGAGCTTGAGGACAGTGTGGGCAAAATAGTGAGACCCTGTCTCTTAAAAATAAATAAATAAATAAATAAATAAAAATAACACCTAAAACTTTCGCACAGTATTGTCAAACAAGAACATTAACATTTCATAGGTATTCAAATATACTACACAATCTTACAAAAGGCCACACTATTCCTTCAGACAGATCATTGTGAAGATGGCAGTACTCCCCAAATTTGTTTACAGATTCAACGCAATTCCTATAAAAATCTCAGCTTCCTTCTTTTTGCAGAAACTGACCAGCTGATTCTAAAATTCGTATGGAAATACCAGGGACCCAGAATAGCTAAAATAATCTTGAAAAAGAACAAAGGTGGAAGACTCATACTTCTTGAATTCAAAACTTACTGCAAAGCGACAGTAATTGACTGGCATAAGGGCAGACATATAGATCATGGAATAGAATCAAGAATTCAGACATGAATCCTTATGTTCATGACCAACTGATTTTCAACAAGAGTGCCAAGGTAATTCAGTGGGAGAAAGAATGGCCTTTTGACAAACGGTGCTGGGACAACTGTTTATCTACATTTAACAAAATGAAAGTCAAATCCCTTCTTTATACTTCACACAAAAAGTAACTCAAAATGGATCACAGACCTAAATGTAAGGGCTAAACCTATAAAACTCTTAAGAAGAAAACAGAAATGAATCTTTATGACCCTAGATAGGACATCAAGCATACAAGTGACAAAAGAAAAATATTAGTAAATTGGATGTTTGTGCTGGAAATAATACCACCAAGAATGTAAAAAGTTCAACACACAGTGTGGGAGATATCATTCCCACTTCACACACACTAAGATGGCTATAATAAGAAAGGGCAATTAGAAGTGTTGGAGAAGATGAGGGAATACTGGAACCCTCATACTTTGCTTGTAAGAAGGCAAAATGGTGCGGCTACTCTGGAAAAGTTTGGTAGTTCCTCAGAATGTTTTTAAAAAGCTGTCCAAGAATTACTGGAGTCTAGGGGGATGCGCAAGGTACAAAAGCAATTTATGTAACCAGATTGTTTGTACCCCCATAATATTCTTAAATAAATTTAAAAAAAAGAAAGAATTATTGGAGTCTAGACTTGCCATACAACCCAGCAATTCCACACTCAGGTATATATGCCCCAAAGAAATGAAAACTTATGTCCATACAAACATTATGGACATAAATGTTCACAGCAGCATTACTCATAATAGCCAACAAGTGGAACCAACCCAAATGCCCATCAACTGATAAGTAGATAAATAAAAGGAGTGTGAACTAAAATAAAATTTTAAGGCTCACCTCCCCCCACACCGGCTGACTAAATGGACCCGCTCGTGACCAAAGAATATCCTAAAACTAAATTGCCTGCCAGGAGGAAGGAGGTCAGACATGCCTTATCATGCCCCCTCCCTTCTTGGTGACATCCTTTGTAACCCATTAACAGGCCTAAGAGTATGCAAGACAAACCTGCAGGTCCTCAATTTACACAACAAATCTATGTCCAACAGCTTATCTCTGATAAAGAGCTCCTTATGTTAAAACATTCCAAGCCTTTAGACAAAGCTTCATGTCTTTAACCAATTACAAGCCAAAGAATCTTTAAACTCACCTACGACCTGTAAGGCCCCCCCCCCCGCCCCCGCCCGCTTCGAGATGGCCCACCTTTTCCGGCCAAACCAATGTATGCCTCCCACGTATTGATTTATGACTTTACTTGTAACCCCTACCTCCCTGAAATGTATAACACCAAACTGTAACCCAACCTCTGCGAGTCCACTGCTCAAGACCTCTTGGGCGTGGCTCCGGGGTCCTGGTCCTCAAATTTGGCTCAGAGTAAATCTCTTTAAAATTATTTTTACAGAGTTTGGTCATTTTTTCCATTGACAGGAGGTACAGCCACATGATGAATGGAATATTACTCTGCACTTAAAGGGAATAAAGTACTAATACATTCTACACCATGAATGGACCTTGAAAACATTATGCTACATGAAAGACCACATACTGCATGATTCCATTTATACGAAATGTCCAGAATAGCCAAATCTATGGAGATAGAAAATAACTTACGGCTGAGTCATAAAAAGAAAAGAAAAAAAAAAAGAAGAAGAAAGAAAATAACTTAGTGGTTGCCCAGGGCTGAAAAGGGAAGAGAGACTGATGAACTGCTAATGGGTGCAGGTTTCTTTTTGTGGTGATGGTTGTACCACGCCATAAATATACCCACTGAATTCTGCATTCTAAATGGGTGAATTTTATGGTATGTGAATTATATCTCAATAAAGATTTTTTTTTAAAGGAACTAATGCAAATACACACCAACGAAGGAAATTTCAAGGAAACCAAAGGCATAACAAATACTGACAACACACATCTTAACCATGCATTATATAACTTTACATTTGTTAATTTAAAAGTAAAACAAAGTTTCATCTTCAGAATATCCATTTCTTAAATAGCAAGTGACTTTTGACATTTAAATTACGAAATTTTAAAAAATTCTAAAAAACAGGCTGGGCATGGTGGTTTACGCCTGTAATCCTAGTACTCTGGGAGGCTAAGGTAGGAAGATTGCTTGAGGTCAAGAGATTGAGACCTGAGCAAGACTGAGAGCTGTCTCTACTAAAAATAGAAACATGAGCTAGGTGTGGTGGTGCACACATGTAGTCCCAAGCAGGAGGATGGCTTGAGCCCAAGAGCTTGAGGTTGCAGTGAGCTATGATCACACCACTACACTCTAGCCCAGGCAACAGAGTAAGACACTGTCCCCAAAAAACAAAACAAAAAAAGCCACATGCAATTATTTCAGTAAACCATGAATTTGCTTGTCTGACAAAAAAAAAAAAAATTTCAACAGATGTTTAAAACTACACAGAATGAACCATATCATTAATTCAAACAGGTACTCATATTAATCATTCAGAACACCAATCACTGAGCTACAGCAATACAAAATACCTAAAACACCTACCTTGGGATGGGGCTTGGAAAAATCTGGTATCCTGAGTCATTGCACCATTTAAAAATTGACCCCAAATTCTCACAATTTCCTCTCCCTACCCTCTGAGCTATTTCTTTTTAGGCGGGGAACTATATCAATTTTCATTATTGTTGCTCCATGAATTAAAATAGATGTGTTTGCAGACAGGATTTGTCTTAGGAGTTCTGCAGAGCTTTGCCCTGAAAGAATACGTGAACGTGTTGGTTTGCATTTCAAATGTCGTTATACTCAGAAGGGCGTCTCTGAAAGACAGTAGTGGCTGTATCCCACAAGGTGCTGTGTTTCTCAGACCTAAAGGTTTGGATTTGCTTTGTAAAGCAAAGTGAATCTGTTAAAAACTACAGGATGAGAGCTGACAATGGAATGCCCACCCCCTCCACCCCCCCCCAACAGACAGCCGCCCGAATGGCTACAAGCAAAGCTCTTGTTTGAACACTCCAGCCTACCTGTCTCCATTCACAATAACCTAATAAATATGGAGCCAACATATCTCTGTTTAACCCCTCTGTTAAGTGATAAATTTACCTTAGAACTTAGAAGTTAACCTTTGAAAGATTTTATAACCATTTGCTCATGTAGATAGAATTAGTTAAAGAATCTGTAGAAGCCTTTTGAAAATCTGTTAACCTGAGAGGAACTACCTGTTGTTATGTAAATCTGTTACGCCTGGCAATTAATCACTATTCCCTATAAGTTACCATGTAAGACCTCATTTGGGGCTTTTTGAGACCCACAGAGAAGGTCTAGGTCCCCTGAGATCCCGCTTTGCCTATAATCTTCATAAACTTATAAAACTGTATCTTTGTCTCTGTGTATTCTTTTATTTTCCATTTTTCTCTATTATTTTTTTATCCCTTGCAACTCTACCAAAGGGAACCAGTTTTTTGCTGGGAGCTTAGCTACCTCCCTGCACATTATTTTCAGATTCTTGATCAGAAAAGAATCATCTTTCCCATTTTTTTCAACTTCTAAATGAACCCTTAGTTTAAAATTAGTTTGAATGAGCACATTTGCCTATAGAACAAATTACTACAGTGTGAACCCCAATAGTACATTTTTATTTGTTGATGGATACAAATGTCTTATAGCTTAAACCATCACTGTCAGATACAAACATAATGCAAGCCACAAATATAATTAAAATTTTCCAGTAAATTAAAAAATAAACAGGAATTCATGTTAATGTATTTTACTTACCCAG
>RJWJ010011815.1:0-43462 GCA_004363605.1 Indri indri | reverse complement strand
AAGACTCTGTCTCAAAAAAAAAAAAAAAGAAAAGAAAAAAAGAAAAAAGAAAAAAAAAAGAAGAAATGGACCCGGGACTCAATTAAACCCAAAGAGATTCGCTCAGGCTTCTGAGAAAGAGGTTTCCTCTCTTTCCTTTCTGCCCCCTCCACACCCCAAGCTATCTGAGAAGAGAGAGCATCTCCTTTGATAATGTAAGGAATTGGAGTTGAGACTCAGAACTGCAGCTGCCATCGGAAGACTCCAGCTTCCCGGAAGCAGCCTCGTGATGCCTGGGGATGGAGCCACTGCAGTGACCCGAGGTGGCTTTGAGTTAGTCAAACCTCATTGACAGCTAACCAAATCCATTCAGTGATGGGCACTAATAAACCTTTCTTTGTTTAGCTTATGTAGAACACATTTTCTGGTAGTTTTCTATGTCTTACAGTGAACAGAATCCTGACGAATTTGGAAAATAATCAGAGAGCAACCAGCTGGCTGCTTCAGAAAGGGCCACACAGCTCAGCAGCGCCACTGCGGTTCAGGGTCAAGTCCTCAGCTTTTCAGTTCAGACATTTTATCTGTTAATCAAGAGTTATCTAGACTCCGGGGGAACTAATTCACACCAAACTCACAAAAGACACTATCTTTGTTTATAAACAAAAATTCTGTGTTTTTCCTTTTTTTTTTTTTTGAGACAGAGTTTCACTCTGTTGCTCCAGGTAGAGTACAGTGGCGGCATCATAGCTCACAACAACCTCAGACTCCTGGGCTCAAAGGATCCTCCTGCCTCAGCCTCCCAAGTAGCTGAGACTACAGGCATGCATGACTATGCCCGGCTAATTTTTCTATTTTGGGTAGAGACGGGGTCTTGCTCTTGCTCAGGCTGGTCTTGAACTCCTGAGCTCAAGTGATTCTCCCGCCTCAGCCTCCCAGAGTGCTAGGATTACAGGCGTGAGCCTCCATGCCATGCCCAGCCCGCAAAAATTCTTGTACCGCTGCACGCTTAGGAAAAACTCCAAACCTCTCACCACTGCTCTAAGGCCCTCCGTGACTGGTCCCCTCGAAATAGAACGGCATCCTTGCTCTTCCTTGAACATGATGAATGAGAAGGACCTTGCGTTTGCTTTTTCTTCCTTCCTAAATTCCTCTTCATTCAGGTCTTAATGTGACTTGGTCTCATTTTATTTAGTCCTCTGATATAACATCACTCCCAGAGAGGCCGTCTCTGATCGCCCTGTCTAGAATAGCATCCCCCCTCCCCGACATACATAACTCCATCCTTTCCTACACGCTAATTCTGCTTCAGTTCACAGAAATTTCATCTCTCTGAAATTATATTCTCATTGCTTTTAATAATCTGTTTCCCTGCTAGAGCGCAAGTTTTATGAGGACAGGAAACTTTGTCGGCCTTGTTTCCTATTGCGTTCCCAGTACAGTGCTGGAACAGTGTCTGACGTTCAATAAATAATTGCTGAATGAAACAAGGAAGGAGGGAGGCAGGGAGGGAAAGAAGGAAACAGGCAAGGGAGGGAGAAACAGAAAGAAAAAGAAAATCAGTCCATACAATCTTATCCCTATAAAAAAAATCTACAGAGGGAAACGACTGATTTTTTCTTAAATATCTGGAAAATATAAATCATATTGTAGCTTTCTCACCCTAAGACCACAGCCGGTTAATTTTAAAACAGGACATTATCGTGAACCTAAGCGTAAGGCACCTCTAGACTACATTACTTGCCAAATAACATAATTTAGCTGATTTACGTGTGTGTAAGAACGTATAGCTTACAAATCACTTTTCATCTAGATTTGCATTTAACTCACATAAAACCTTCCTTCAGGAGATACTGCTGTTCCTCTTGCGTTGAGCTGAAACCAAAGTGCAAATATCTAAGTAAGAAATAGCTCAAGGTCACCAGATGATAAACGGCAAAAACAGAACTTGAACTGTGAATCCTCTGATTCCGTTCTACTCTACTATGCCTCCTCCTTCCAGCAATGAGAGTCCCTCCCATAATGTATTGGTTTGCTTGCTTCCATATCCAAGGGTGACCTAGACTTATCCTCATTTTCTGGGACTTTCCACCCAAAAATCCTAACACAGAATGACTATTGGCTAGAAGGTCCTCAGCTCCATTTGAGACGTGCTGAGCTCTGGTGCTTCTCAAACTTCACTGTGCACAGGAACCATCCTGGAGTCTTGCTAAAATCAGATTCTCACTCAGTGGTTCTCGAGGGAGCCTGAGTTGCTGAATTTCTCCCTTGGAGACTGACGCTGCTCAACCACTAGACTACACTCCCCATAGCCTGTCTGGAGGACATTGATATGGGCTGTTAAATTGCAATATAAGTAGTGTTGCAATCAAGATCAGAGGTTTGTTTTTGATGTAGCTGATGTCGGTCATCATTCTCTCCCCTCCCCAACTACTGCAACCTCTTGGAGGCCTTGGTTTCCTTTGGTCCCGTTCCGTTTCGGCAAGGGAATGAAACGACTCAGACTCGTCATTTCTCACGCTAGCAACCACTTCTCTCCCTCAGAATCAAAACTTGTCCTAACCACTTAAAAATCTGCCCCATTCTTTAGAATGTTGGCTCCCGAATAGCTGCAACATATCTTGTTCATAAGCCAGAGCTGAGTTTATTACTGAGTGTTGTAAGGAAGAGCTTCAGCAGTGTCCCAAACAAGCAGGGGGCAAGGTCAGATTTTATTGAGAATCTGAAATCTGGTTTAAGGCAGGTCTTTCAACACGAGTAGAGACTTGATTAAGATTTGGTGAGAGTCATGATGCAGTATTAATAGTTTAGAATTGGTGGTGGAATTAGAATACTTCAGCAAGGCAAGGATGTTGAAGATGTGAGTTCAAAAAGTCTTAGGGCATAAACTATCCTTGGTTGATGCTTTCTGTTGAAGAGTTCATGGTTCCTTGGGGAACTTTCTGGAATGAACAATAAAGTTATTTCCAGCTTTCATTGTCCTGGGCAAGAGTTTCATGAAATGGACAAATGGTACCAATGAAGGCAATGAAATAGTAAAGTTACGTTAGTGTAGACAATACGCTGGACAGGGCCGGGTGGTTGTAATGATAGAATCCCAGTATCTTCAGCCTGAGCTGAAGGACAGACCATTAATATCCCAGTGTGTGATCAATCCAGATCTTCTCTGCTATTGTAAGTGTCACAAGCACTTACCAAGTTTCCAATTGCATCGATGTGCAAGGGCCAGGTTTAAAGTACCATAAACTACGTGGCTTAAACAACAAAAACTTATTGGCTCACAGTCCTGGGAGCTAAAAGCCCAAGATCAAGGTGTTGGCAGGATTGGCTCCTTCTGGGCTGTGAGGAGGACTCTGTCCCGTGCATGTCCCCTCCTCTCTGGCAGTTTTCTGGCAACCTCGAGCATTCCTTGGCTTGTAGAAGTGTCACTCCAGTCTCTGCCTTTGTGCATGTTTGTCTCGGTGTCTAAATTTTCTCTTTTTACAAGGACACCAGTCACACTGGATTAGGGCTCACCCTAATGGCCTCATTTTAACTTGATTACATCTGTAGAGACCCCATCTTCAAATAAGATCACATTCTGGGGTACCTGGAATTAGGACTCCAACGTATCTTTCTGGGGGTGACGCAACTCAATCCGTAACACCAGCGATTGTTCCGACCCACGTAAACATTAGATTTTCCTTTTCTTCTTGATGGATGATCATTAGTTGGATCATTTTTATAGGATCATTTTTATACTCTACAACAGTGTTTAAGACCTTACACATCTAATTGTCACAACACAGGCAAATACGAAGAGAAAGATTATACTCAGAGTTTGCAATCCATGAATCAGCCGGGAGCTAAGAACTGCAAGATTAAATCAAAAGAAAAGACCCATTCATAATTTGAAGAGCCTACAGAACCAGGTTATTAATCAAATAACCTAATTTTCTGATTTCTTTGTTGTGTCCCAGCTCTTTTTAGTAATATTAATCTGCAGGAGTATAAGTACAACTTTCTTCTCTTAAAATAGCACATACTTCAAGAGGCCAATGTCATATCTAAGGGGCTCTGGTTTAAACTGTTGCCTGCCAGTTTCACAAACCTCTGAGATGAGGAGGCATCCACTAACTCATAGGTTATTCTCTAATCATAGCATGTAGGATGCTTTCCCCCTTTCTGGGCCTTTTGTAAAGCATGAAGCTAAGAGGCTGAGGAGCTAAGAAAGCAACCCAGAACTCCCCTTGAGAGGTGACGATTTGGGTTCTTAAATCAAGGTCGAGTTTTTCTCCTTGAATCGTGTTTTCTAATCATCCTTTTTCCTAAGGGAGAAATGTATGGGCTAGAGCAGACCCTGGGCAGTGTCAGGAACTATACTGAAAGAAGGCATCAGTTTGTGAAGGCAATATGTTCCTACCTAGTTTATGGACAGGAGGGTGGTAGTTATTAGGCTGTTGTGCTACAAATCTAGAACCAGTCATTGGGAGCCGCTGAGTGGTTTGTATATGGCCCCAGTACACCGATTGGATTGTCAAATAGTGTTGAAATGTTTTGACAATAGTTATCAGGGATAGTTTGGTGCCAGGCAATGAAACTTGTAGTGTGGAGATCACTAGGTAGTTTGAGAGCAAAGAATACGTCTTACTTATAAGATTTGTGAAAATGAGACATATTCCAAATATACGCCATCTGTTCCCCAGCCCTCTTTCAAGTTCTATTTCTGTGAAGGTCTGGTTACAAAAGCTAGCTCCCACGAAAGGTCACCAAGCGTTTTTCAGGGGATATAGAAACCTTCTAGTCTACGTTACGACATAATAGAGAGTTTGGGGTTTTGGTTACTTTGCCTATCGCAGTGTTTTCCATCTAAAAAGTCACCTCATGCTTGAATTCATCTACCCAGGTATCCAACTAATTATTACAAGGGACAGGAACTGAGAGAAGCTAAGTGGCTCCCTGTTCTTGATTGGATAGCATCTCCCCAAAATTCATGTCCACTTGGAACCTGTCAATGTGAATTTACTTGGGTAACAGAGTCTGTGAAGACATAATCAAGTTAAGATGAGGTTATACTGGCTTAGGGTGATCCCTAATCCAATGACTGGTATCTTTACAAGGAGAGGAAGATTTGGACAGACCATGCAGGAAAATGCCGTGCGATGGTGGAGGTGATGATTGACAGGATACAGGATACCACTGGAAGCGAGGAGAGGGCTGGAGCAGATTCCCCTTAGAGCCTCCAGAAGGAAGCAGCTTTGCCAACACCTTGGTTTCAGACTTCTAGACTTCAGAACTGTGAGAGAATAAATTTCTGTCACTTTAAGGCACTAGTTTGTGGTAATATGCTATGGTAGCCCTAGGAAAGTAATACATATTCCCAAATGAAAATGAGTATAAACCCAACAGTCAGTTGGTTGTATGCTTAATCAGTTCACTAGTAAATTGTAGCCAGGTATTGCACTCAAGGAGTAGTTAAGGATACAAGAAACAGCATTAAGAATAGCAGCTTTGGCCAGGCACAGTGGCTCACACCTGTAATCCTAGCACTCTGGAAGGCCGAGGCAGGAGGATCGCTAAAGGTCAGACGTTCAAGACCAGCCTGAGCAAGAGTGAGACCCTGTCTCTACTAAAAATAGAAAGAAATTAGCTGGACAACTAAAAATATGTATAGAAAAAATCAGCCGGGCATGGTGGTGAATGCCTGTAGACCCAGCTACTTGGGAGGCTGAGGCAGGAGGTCACCTGAGCCCAGAAGTTTGAGGTTGCTGTGAGCTAGGTTGACACCACGGCACTCTAGCTCAGATGATAAAGTGAGACTCTGTCTCATTAAAAAAAAAGAGAGAGAAGAAGAGAGAGACCACTGATCTCTGATAATTACCATGAAATTGAATCAAAATTCCAAAGGATTGTCCGTATCTTTCACATACAAATAGAAAGTCTTATGATGATTAAGTCAAGTCCAGGGTAGGTGGTAATAAGAGAACCGATTTTAAACCACAAAGTCCTGTTGATGTTTAAGTTCCCAGGGAAGATGTTCCATTAGTAACAATTAAGTCAAGTCATACAGTAGTGTAGTAATTTCAGAAAAGTTGTGAGAACACTGCCTCGAGTAGCCAGTGAGACCCAGAAATCCACTTAACCATCTCTTAGTTACTGACCTAGGAAAGTTTCAAACCATCTCTGTCGGAAACAAGGAATTCACCTCCTTGGGAAAAACCATGTCCTAGATAATGACTCTTACTTTGAGAAAATTGTGACTTCTCTTTGGAAACTTTATGTCCTTTCTGAACTAAAACAGTAAGTAGCTGGATGGAATCAGTGTTAGAGCTTACTTCATCTTTAGAACAAAACCAAAGGCACTCGCATACTGGATAAAATTAGAATCAACGGGAAATTGAACATCTCTGAGGTCCCGGTAGATTGTCAAAAATAGGATGACACCTCACAAATCCTCAGGGCATAATAGTTCAGGTGTATCGCCGAGTTTCCCAGGAGAAGGAAAATAAGTATTGACTGTTTTGATTTAAACTTTAAGTTCTAAAGGAACACTAAATAAATTTCCATAGAACTCAAATCTACAACTGTGAAATATGCTACCTCGAGAGGCACCAGAGATAAAACAATATTTGGGTTTAGCACTGCAGGGAATTGGGGAATGATTATTCTATTCGTGGTCCTGAGGTCCTGAGAAATCCTACATCACCACCCACTGGTTTTTTGTTTTGTTTTGTTTTTTTAATTCAGAAGATGGGAGCATAACAAGGGCTGTATAAGATATGATAAATCCTTTACGAAGATTTCAAGTATTCATTCTCAACTATCGGTTTTAGTCTTTCTTTAGTCTTGTGCAAGTTGGGGTAGAGATTTCGGTGACTCTGTCTGAGCTCGAATGTGTTCAGCTCCAGTAATCCTGCAATAAGTAGAAATTCCTCCCTGTCCCCCTGACCCCCGACAAAAAAAGTCTATACTTCCTTGAGATCTTCAGTTTAGGGCTGATTTAGACAAAAGGTTGCTGGTAAGCCAATTGTCCCAATTAGCTGTGATCTCGTTGTGACTAGGGGAGTCCACAGAAGCTACAAGGAAGGGAAGCGTTTCATCTGCTGATCGATTTGCATAGTAAATCCCTCCCTGTCAAATTAGTGGGGACGGTATTGCAGAGGAGGAAAGAATACTTTTTGGGTAAAGGTTCCAAAGTGACAGTTAGGGGCTGGGACATGGAAAGTATCTGAGGATTGTTAGAAATACCAGAGTAGTTTTTGACACCTAGGAAGAGGTTGTATAACAGTGGTAGGGTTTAAGATTGCTAAATCTATCAAAGCACCTATATTAATAAAAAAAAAAAAAATTCCAGGTTTATCTTTTAATAGTTAGACAAATTTCTTCCTGTGAATTCAGGGCAAAATGGGAAATTGGAGGCTTGATTTTCCCTTCTCAGAGCACCTCCATTGAGAATTTGTCTCATTGTTTCTTTTAGTTTCTTTGCTAAATGCAGGGCAATTTTCTCCAGGCCTTTGCTGTTCCTAGTTAGCTAAAAGTATCTTTACTAAAAGACTCTCTCCCTCAGGGTTTAATGACTAGAGTGGGAAAATGTAGCTGTTTTGTGTGTGAGATGGTTAATTTTGTTGTCCACTTGCCTGGCCCAGGTAGGGTGCCTAGATAAGCCTGTGCCGGGATGTGTCTGCGGGGGTGTTTCTGAACGACCATGAGCCTTTGAATCCCTGGGGGACTCAGTGAAGCCGGTTCCCCTCCCCCGTGGCAGGTGAGATCATCCAGTCCAATCTGTCGAGGGCCTGAGAAGAACAAAGACTCCCTGCCTGTCTGCTTGAGCAGGGGGCCAGCCCGTCTCGTCTTCCCCGGCCCCCAGACTGGAACCGCACCGCCAGCCTTCCTGGCTCTCTAGTGTGCAGAGGGCAGGTCACGGGGCTTCTCAGTCTCCACAGTGAGGCAATTCTTCATAATGAATAAATACTTACACTTTTTTAAAAAAACTCGTTCTGTTTCTCTGGGGAACCCTGACTAGTACAAAGTGCAGGTTCATCAATATATGCCGGGTTCTAAGGCTCTCTTAGAATGACCTGGGAGGTGCCGAAGCGTGACAGTGAGGCTACCCCCGTCACAGTCCATGCTTGCTCCCGAGTCCTCTATTTGGGGCTAATGCCATTTACGAAAGGTGGGGAGAGACTGGAGTCACATGTACTTCCCAGTTTGCTCCTAAATGCCGTCTACATATGCTAAAGAGCCTGTCCCCAAAGTCTTCCGTGGTCTCATCCTTTCTTTACTTACGGGACTGGCTCAGAGTCTCCTCTACTTTCATATAATAGACTTTGGGGATGGCCTGTAAAAGACCTCGGCCAACCCCGACAGCTTTTCTAAACCCCTCTGGTTTCCTATGCAATTCAACGTCTCTTAAGTTGCTTCTACCGTTTCCTGTTCTGCCTTTTTTCATGTAATTTTTAACATCCGAGTTTCCCACCGACATATGAACTAATTGGTATAAATCTGGGAGCCCTGGCTTACAGGTTTCGAAAACTACTCCATATTCCCCTGAAAATTGCTGTCTGTCCTGTCTGCACCTTGGGAAATCTTTCACGATGGCTCTCGCCTCTGAGCAAGGCCAGGACTTAAAATCAGCCGTAAGAGGTTTTCTCTGTCCGAGGGAAGTTTAATGCGAAGAGGTAACTGAGTGTTGGGATTTGGGGTGATTGCAGAGGGATGGGGAACTGGTCAGAGGGAGAGGCCAAGGCAGGGGAAAACAGGAGGGTGGGATAGGGGAAGAGGAATAATTCAATAATTGTATGATAACGGCTATTAGGTCTGAGTTGACTTAAGGGGATCTAAAAAAGAGATAGGTTTAGGGTTGGTTTTTTTTTGTTTTTTTTTTTTACATTTTCTTTTGCTTTAGCCAAGGAATATCTTAAGGCCACAATTTTTAAATCTGAATTTCTTTTGGATACCTCCTCATACCAATGAAAAAATGCAGATCTAAAAGGAAATTGCATTTCCTTTTTGTTTTAAGGCACCTTGAAAATAAACTATTTTGGTCATATCGAAAGTTCCCCATAGTAGCCACACTATAATTCTAAAATATCTTGGGAAAAATTATGCCGTTTATACAGAGAAGGATACGAATATTAATTATAGCATAAATACACGTAAGATACAGGACTCTGTCACAGAGCGGGAGTGGACGTAAGTTTAGAGGGAGACAAACCCACAAAAGTTTTGGAAAAGTTGGTACAAAATGTTGCAAAAGCTCATGTCTCAGATTCCTGAAAAATTATAAAACCCCAACGAAGAGTTTGGAGAAGAAATCTCTCCCAGAACCAGACTCTCACAAACAAAACAAGGCAAGACTGAGGAAAATTCAAATAGAATTCGAGGAATGACCCAGGGCAAATGTTATCTAAAGTATGCCAGTCCGAAAAGAGAACTTTGACACACCTCGGTTCCTGGGGTGGTCTGGAGAATGCGCTTATCTCAGGGCCTGCTACAGCCATCTGCTTCCATATGAACTTTTCTCTTATTGATGAACAACAAAAATGACAAAAACAGGGAGAGATAAACAGTAATGCTATTGGGAATAAGTCAAATTCCCACCAAGGATGAGTGTTTCTTCAAATCTAATCAGATAACCAAAGGATTTCTCAAAAGCATTTCTTACTGCTAGGAGAGAAAATAAATTCATTATTTGAGGAGCTCAGTGCAAGAGACCAGAGTTCAACCCAATGCAAGGCCAACCTACCCTCTTCTTCCCCGCCCCATCTGGTCAGAGGGCAGCCTGGGTGGGTTCTCAAGGCACCTCAGAGATTGTGCTGTTCTCAGGGAGGGTCCCAGGCTGCAGCAGCCGTCAGTCTCAAACGGATCCCAGAGCCTACGCGGCTGCTGAGTGTCAGGTGTCCAAATGTCACTGACCTTCTCACCTTCATACATAATCTCTGCATGTCCCACCCCCTTTAAAACTTGCCTCATCCCTTCAGGATTTTGCTCTTACTGTATTACGAAAGCTAATTTCATACAAATAATCATGAATATTAATGAGTTATGTTCTCATATGACATAAAGTTATAGCAACCTCTTTAGACAGTAGACTGGTTTGAAAAAACAATTTAGTCTTGTTTGAAAAAACAATTTAGTCTTGGAGGGAGAGTGCCAGAATTCGAACACCCTGCCAACCACTTTCTAACTGAGTGACCTTGAATGTCAAGTCATCTTATGTCTCTGAATTTTTTTCTTATCTGTGAAATGAAAATTACAATGTGTGCGCTCACAGCAGAGCAAGAAAGATAAAATAATTTTGCACCAAGTTGGTTACCTATAAAATACAAAGCGAGGCAAGTTATTAATTATGATAAGTAATGAAGAATGAAGTTAATGAATGAAATCTTAGATTCTCTAAAAGCATAATGAGGATAAAAAGGGTTTTTGTAGATAGATAAATTGCACCACTATCTAATCCTTTATATGAATCATATCAGTAATACACAAACTTTTTAAATCCCCAATGAAAGCCTAGAGCCGGCAGGTTCTGAAGTTGCCATTGGCAATAATCCTGCATTCTTTGTCCCACTGATCTACGGGAGGCTGCTGTTAGGGCTGCCGACGCCCCTTCTGATATGTGTGATTTGGGGAACTTGGTATATTAACCACCGTCTTTATCAAAATGAAACTTTATAATTTACGTGACTAGTCATTAATACATAGCAGATACTGAAAAATTCACAGCAAGGTTTTAAAAAAATAATCAAGTCTCTGACCTCAGAACAGAATAAATACCATCATCCCCCTTATCTGTGGTTTTACTTTCTGCAGTTTCAGTTACCCACGGTCAACCAAGGTCCAAAAATATTAAATGGAAAATTCCAGAAATAAAGAATTCATGAGTTTAAAATTGCAAGCTGCTCTGAGTGGCGTGACGAACTCTCAGGCCGTGGTGCTCCCTGTGCCCTGCCTGGAACATGAATCGTCCCTTTGTCCAGCGTATCCGTGGTATACACGCTGCCCGATTGTTAGCCACTTACTAGCCGTGCCAGCTATCGAATTGAAGAAAACACAGTACATATACGGTTATCTGTGGTTTCAGGCATCCACTGGGAGTCTTGGAACGAATCCCCTGAGGATAAGTAGGAATTCTCGAAATAACCATCTGGTATTACCCAGCGATTCTGCATTACCTTCCCAAGACTCCTTTGAGCCTGATTCCTGGGTCCCTTCCTCCCGTCTCTTGCCCTGAAAGGCATGCGAGGCTGCTTTGAAGGCAGCCCCTTGCGAAGTCGCAATCTTGATTTTCCTCCTGTTAGTTACGTATTCGGGTTACCTAAGTAACCTGTTCCTGCTCATTGCTGCTCCTGGTTTCGTCTCTGCCATGACTCTCCACTTGGAGTCACGCAACAGCCTCTAACAAGCCTCTTACATGCACCCTTGCCACACGACAGCCCGTTCTCCAGCTGCAGGCAGAATGAGCTTTTTAAAACATAAATCTGATCAAATCCCTCCCCTGCTTAGAGCCGCCTTCAGTGACTTCCTGATGCAACAAGGTGGGAAAATCAAACTCCTTTTCCCAGGTGGCAAGTTCAGCCCTGATCTGAGACTCCAATTCCTTACGGCACCCTCTCCTCCCTCCCTCTGCTCCCACGCCAGCCTAGCTGTCGACCCAAACACACGCGGCCAAATCCGCGCTTTGCTTTGCTTGCCGCTCTCCTGAAATGTTCCCAGCCAAGGGGATCTTTATCAGCATTCAAATCTCTGCTCACATGTCACCTCTTGGGGGGGGGACCCCCTGACCACCTGCTGTAGCGGCTCCCGACTCCCACCTGCCTATCGCACTCTATCACACTACCCTGTTTTATCATCTTAATACCTCCCTACTGATTTTTTAAATTATCAATTTGTTCATATGTTTACTTTCTATCTCCTCATATCAGAACATCAGCCTGCTGGCTCACTGTATCCTCAGCACTTAGAACAGTATCTGGCCTAGAGTAAGTGCTCGACAAATATTAAGGGCTATAAATACAATCCGTGAACACAAAACTCTCAAACACTCTCCAACAGTCATAAAAGCAAATTGGAATATCTGCAGCATGGTGGTTAACTTTGTGTGTCAACTTGACTGGGCCACGGTATGCCCAGATATCTGCTAACCCTTATTTCCAGATGTGTCTGCAAGGGTGTTTCTGGAAGAGGTCAGCATTTGAGTTGGTGGACTGAGTGAAGCAGATGGCTCTTCCCAATGTGGGTGGCATCATCCAACTCACTGGGGTCCCCTATAGAACAAAAGGGCCAGGGACAATTGAATTCGCCCCCTCTGCCCCTGCCAGGCATTCCTGGTTCTCAGTCCTTCAGATACGACTGGAGTCTACACCATTGGCCTTAGCGGGTCTCCAGCGTGCAGACGGCCAACTGAGGGACTTCTCAGCCTTCATACGCATGTGGACCAATAATTTATAGTAAGTCTCTTTCTAGATGAGTGTGTGTGTGTGTCTTACTGGTTCTGTTTCCCTGGAGAACCCTGACTAGTACATGGAGAGACACGCCATGTTTCCTCACTCAAGGACTTAACATTATAAAGATGTTCATTCTCCCCAAATTTAGCTACTAAATGACCTCAGTTGTAGTCCCAATTCCAATCAACAAAATGATTCTAAATTTTATCTTTAAAAAGTTAATGTTTGGAAAAAATTAATTTGCTAAGTAGTCGAAATAGTTTTTTAAAACAAAACAAAAAGATACAGTAGGCAGAAGGGGGCCTTACCTCCCGGACAATAAAACATATTCTTTAAAGCACGAGGGATGGAAAAGACAGATCAGTTGAAGAGAACAGAAATTCCAGAAACAGCATGAAGTATAGATAAGAAATAACTGTTGCCTCTTTCATGTTGGAAAAAATTGGTAAAATTTCCCCTGTGATAACTTCTGTATCACAACAGCACCACACCTCACAAAGTATGAATTAGGATAACATTTACAAAATACATTCTGTTTAAAGAATTAACTCCTTATATACAAAAATATTTTTTCAAAAAGATAAATACTGTAGTGGAAAACAAGTCTAAAAATACAAAGTGGCAATGTGTTATGGAAAAAATATTAATATAAATATCCAATAAATGTATAAAAAATTATTCTCTCTCGTTAATTCAGCAAATGCACATTAAAACAACAAGATGACATTTATAATATCAGATTAACAAAGATTAAACATTATACCGCCTGGAGTTGGTGAACACATTGGGGAAACAGTATGTTTTATACACAAATACAGGTAGACAGCCTAGGGGAATATTTCTGTAGAACTCCTATGGAAGCCCGTTTTCCATTGTGATTCAAAAACCTTCAAAATTGCCAAATTTTAGCAATTCCTCTTTTAGTAATTTATCATAAAAATTAATTGGACAAGTCTCATGTATAATAACGTTTCTTATATAAGTTGAAAAGATCAAAAATTAGAGATAGTATAAATGCAGATCTTGTGTCAGTTTAACAATGGAATATTACACAGCAATAAAGACTAATTGGGTAGCAATGTGTTAATTAACATGCAAAGATGTTCATAATATATTGTTGAGTGAAAAAAAGCATATTAATAGCAGTTTATAGAATTTAAATTATAAAATTATGTGACATATGTATTACACTGTACTATATTTTTAGAAAAAGTCTAACCATTTAATAGAAGGTTAATAGTTATTATTTCTAGTGATTTTTTTTCTTTGTGCTTATCTGTAATTTTCTAATTGTTCTGTAATGATTATTTATTGCTTGCATAGTGGAGAAAGTTTGGGAGTTTTGTGGGGAGAACGGTTTCTCACTGATCTCTGCTTGGCTGCAGACACTTTTCCAAGCCTATTTTTCATGAGCAAAGTCTAGATTAAAAATACGATCATCTTTTGAGTTGAAAAAAACATGAAATATTCCTCACATATAGTTTCAGTACTTCACCCAAATAAGAAACCAACTTTACAATTATAGTAGCCCTTTTTTTTTTCTGTTACAACGAAGTAATGCAGTCAATAAGGAGGCTTTGAAAAGCAAAAATTAAGAAACGAGGTATGAGAAATAATGCAGTTATTGTATGGTAATGAACTCCAGGGCATCAAAAGTTTGATATATTGCTGAATACAACTATTTCCCTTGGGTGTAATTAAAATCTGAAAAGCTTGCCCCAGAGTCACTGATATAAATAGTCCTCGCTGTAGATAAATATGTTTCCAACTGTTGTTTGGGTGCTTTAGTTATATTCAATTATACTGCACTATAAAAAGACAGCTGAAACTGATTCTGAATTAAGATTTAGAAACAATCAGAGCAGCCCAAAATATTCCTAATTCTAAAAGTATAACTGTACCAAATTCGTAAAAGCAGCTACAACAACAATTGCTAATACAATTACACCTATTGCAGCAATAACAACAACAAAAAAAAACTTCTAAACCCCTGTCAGGCCCGATAATCTTTTATGTCTTACAGGACATAAAATAAACCCATTAAATATTTAACATTTAAATATTTCCACTGGAATGGATTAACCAAGCAGAAATAAAATCTGAAAAATTCAAGCCTATTCAACGTCATGTGGATCCTAATTTGAACACAGTGTTAAAAATAAAAAATCATGTCATAATCAGGGAAAAGTGAAAACTGGATATTAAGAAATTTTGAGAGTTGATAATGGTTTCGTGGTTACGCTTTTCAAAAGAACCCTTATTCTTAAGAAATACATTCTGAAATATGCTGGGATAATATGATATGATGTCTAGGGTTTGCTTTAAATTAATCCAGTGGCAGAGGGTGGCTAGAGGTGAAACACGGCTGGCTGTGAACTGTGAAAGCTGGGCAATGAGCACAGGTGGGATCATTATACTATCTCTTCATTTCTGTGAATGTTTGAAATTTTCCAAAAACATTTTTTAAAAAAAACTATTTGCTTCAGAAATAGTTCCTATACACTGATCATTCTGCTTCACTGCATGCGACACGCAGTTTGGTGAAAGAATTCACCACATGGGCCAGGCGCGGTGGCTCACGCCTGTAATCCTAGCACTCTGGGAGGCCAAGATGGGAGGGTTGTTCGAGCTCAGGAGTTCGAGACCCGCCTGAGCAGGAGCAAGACCCCGTCTCTACTAAAAATAGAAAAAAATTAGCTGGACAACTAAAAATATATAGAAAAAATTAGCCAGGCATGGTGGTGCATGCTTGTAGTCCCAGCTATTCGGGAAGCTGAGGCAGGAGGACTGCTTGAGCCCAGGAGTTTGAGGTTGCTGTGAGCTAGGCTGACACCACGGCACTCTAGCCCGGGCAATGGAGCGAGACTCTGTCTCAAAAAAAAAAAAAAAAAAATTCACTATATGGCAAAGGTATAAAAAAAAAAGCAACTGACATATTTGGTGGTACATAATATCACATTTCTTTCATAAAAGAGTTTTATTTTATTGAAAAGGAAGTAATAACAACCATCAAAAACATAAAAGTGAGTGATTAGAAACCACTGAGATGAAACCAAATTATAGAACTTTGAGTGTGAGCCACACTGAAATTCTACAGAGTTGAGAACCTCACCAGAATGGGGGGCATCCTGTTTGAACTGAACTGAGATAATTGCTGAAAGAAGTGATCTTTAAAAATCAAATTCCTTATGAAAGACACAGTACTATTAAATAAGGGGAGTCACAGCAGTTGGTTATCGACAAAGTGTGAATCGTTCCGTTGGCGACACAAAATCAAAGGGCAGGATGGAGAAACGAGCAAACCAATTTGGTTTCGAAGATAATTTGAAAGATTCCCAATTCCGCACTTTCTCTCCTTGAACAGCAGTTATACGTCATCCACGTTCTGTTTCTACTTTATATCTCACGTGCCTTCCTGAGACCACTCAGTGAGTACCCACAAAACCAGGTTGTCCGACTACCCGCAGTCCGCCCAGGCACAGGACAGGCCCAGTGCGGTGTCACCTGGAGACTGTTCAGCCCCAGACACTTCACACCTTCATGGAATTATCCTTTTGCTTTATCCACTCAAGAAATATTTGCAGCTTTTCCTCCACGTGTCCGACACTGGGACTAAAACCATGAACAAAATACTGACGTCTGGCAATGCACACCGCAGGTCGTGAGGCTCGGGATCCAGCAAGTCACCAAACGCCAGCTGACTGAGGAAGTTGTGTGTGGCCTCTTCACTGAATTTACCACCTCACTAGTTTATCACACTTTTTTAAATAAAATATTTTTAAAGGTCACAGAGATTCATGTCGGATGGATTGGCAGAGCCCGAGAGAGACGTGGGAAGATGGGACTCCGGGGACTTCAGACTTTCCTCCCTGCTCTAAACTCCTCCTTCCCCTACCCTCCTCTTCACTCAGTCCCCCTCTCTGACCTTCGCCTCCCCCTCTCTGAACTCCGTGCCCCCACTTTCGGGAACCCAGACTTCTCTCAGATGCTGCCCTGACGCCGCCCCTCGGTCCCCCGGGTCCCCCAGGGCAGGCAGCTCAGGCTGGGCTGTGTCCCCTCTGCTCTCCTCTGCCACGTCCCCACCTCTGTCCCGCCTCCGCCGCAGGCAGCGGCCCCAGGAAGCTGAGCCCGAGACAGATTAAATACTTAAACGCAGTTATGAAAACCCGTCTACCAGAACTTTTTCAAAATGCTCAAAAACGATTACAAAACATTTCATTCGACATGAATATCTATCAAGTTTATGAACAATTGTAAGAAGCAAGTGTTAGGAAATCAGTCAATTTAGAAAATATGGTCCCTGGGTGAATCGATCCTTTGATGAATTAATTGACTTTTGCAAATTCGGCTTTTGTTGGAATGTCCTTAGGTAAATGATGTTGTTTTCCAGTTTGACAGTCAAGAGAGCCATGCGGGTGACGTAAGGCATGACTACAGAGCTAGAGTCGTTCCACTTTCCCTGTGGGTTCTAGACGCACCGCAGACTCCGGGGCAATTCACACTTCTCAAGGGAGAAGTGAAGAGCTGCCTGTTCATAGCTCAGCCGACCTGGCAAGCCCTGTGTGTGTGACTTCAGGGTTCCTGCTCTGAAGTTTTCGTATTAAAAGCAAGGCTCTTCCCTAGAGGTGACAGCTTTAATCTGTTAATATAGGACAACATTTCTCAAAGCCTGTTGTGCTCAATACTATCTCCATTAGATGTTCTGCCAAAAACTTATTTTAATCTCAAATAAATTTGTGAAATATGGTACACAATATCCCCTCTTTCTGTATGATTTATAATGCACATTAGTATATTAAGTTCCTGCAATAAACTACGGGGGAAAAAGTCTCTACCTAAATCCTGCCTTCATGCTGTGGTTTTTATTGTTGTTGTTTTATTTTTCTCTGATTTATTTAAATAATTCCGGTACTGTTTAGAGGTCATGCAAGATATGCCCTACCATTTTGACACTTTGGGGGTGACCTTTGTGCTCTTCTTTATTCTAAAGATTCTTCAAGCAGAGCTCGCGCTTGGCGTGGTGCGGGGAAGGCGGCGTGGTGGGAGTCGGCCACGAGGCCGCGGTGAGTGAGCTGAGATCTAAAATAGCCACAGCCGCACTATATACTCCGGCCCTAAGTGAAACCCTACGATGATGCGATCAAAAACTCTAAGTTACCAAATTATAATTGATGCACTGATAGCTGTAGGCAGCTCAGGGAAAACTATAGGCACGAAAAGGTGCTAATCCCATATAAGGCCTGAAAACCGCAATATTAAGACCCACGTTGAATAAGTGAAGCAGAATTAAACCCAGAAAGTCATAATCAAAAATAACGTAAGTGAGATTGTCACTTTCTGCAGTGGCCGATGAAGACCCAGAGTAAAAGTAAGTTGGGTTTGATCTCCGTGCCCTGCTGTTTATCCAGCTCAACCCAGACAGAAATCTCGCTGACAGACTCAGGGCACACCTGCCAGCAGTTGTAAGTGGCAACTGCTCCACTAGCATCGTTCCCATTTCATTCCAAATACTCGTGACTTCCGTGACCTCACTCTGTCTGCACCTTCCCAAGGAACTCCAGGACACCTATGACAAAAGGCAGCCCCCATCAAAGTTACTGTTTCCCACTGCCTCCTGTATCTAACAACAAGCATTCTAGACTTTCACCAAGGTTCCTTTATTGCTTCTTAATTTTTTCCACCTCTGTTCACTTTTTCTTCCCTTCTGTTCTAAAAGATTTAATTTCTGTATTATACTAGTCTTTATCCTACATTATTCGAAGTGGCAACTAAATAAACAAATCTATAAATACAAATAAATAATCGGCACCCTCATCTCTGCAACTCAATATTTACTTCCTGGTACTAACATTGAGTATAAGTTTGCCACTTTTCACTTAATATTTCCAAAGCCTCAAATCCTTAGTCTGTCCATTTTTGAAAACCGTAAAACCTTAAATAAGGAAATAAAGAGAAAGCAAATGCCTTGCTCTCCCGACATTGCCCCGCTCTTTTCTTTAATTCAGTCTCAAATCATAGCAATCTGGAGCATATTTGAGCTCTATGTCACTTTATTTCCCCATTCCTTGTGTTTTGGGGTTCTCAATAACGTCTCCCAATAATCACTTTACTGTTTTTGCAACACAGAAATGTTTTTACTGATATGAAATTGTCTTATTTACGCACCCAGAAAGGAAAAAAATAAAGGTAGATATTCAATTCTGGGAGGTGGAGTTCAGACTATGCTGAAATACCTAAAAAATAAATCTATAAGTGGCTCATAAATAATTGAGCGGACCAACAAGCTAGCTCAATTATACCAAAAAATGATCGCTCAGTACCCCATATTATATCATTTGTGGGAAAAAGTATTTGAAGTTAAATATAAATTTAACTCCCCTTCCCGCTGCTTATGGTTTCCAAGGAGGCCTGTCTGGGAAGGTGAAATTTTCCATGCTCGGTTTCAGCCCAAAGGGGAAACATTGATGGAAAGTTGAAGAAAACACTCAACGAGGACTAACGATTTATGGAGGGTAAAAGTGTTTTTATTTCTACAGAAATTATTTCGAGAAAACATAGTCAACGTAAAATAGTTACGTGACGATCTCTACATGAATTTGTTACATACTAAGAAAAGTTAATCAAACAATTTGGGGAAATTTATTTTCATTCTAAGATAAAAATCCACTCCGGTGAATACTCAGAGTGACAATACCAGCTGCATTTACAACTGCCTGACAAATTCTAAAATGTCTGTAGATACACAAAACTTTGCTATCAAATACCAAAACGTATTTTGACCTCGTCTAAATTTACCATGATGTTATTTATCAGTCTCTGCCTTAAGCAGGTAACAGGAAAGCCAACTACTTTAAGAGTGACTCTCGACATCTTACTTCTAATCCACGGTCTGTTGTAACCATGCACCTCACTGTCTTGTAACTCCTGAGTGTATCTCGCCTCCTGCGTGAGGTCTTGGATTAAAACCATCGAAGGGTTTACCTGACATTCATCCTCAATAGTCCTTCCTGAAGTCTCCCTTAGCAGTGTGCAATGCCCCGCCCTTTAGATTATAGAATTCGCAAGTACAGGAATCAGATCTAATTTTATTTCTTCCCAAACTCCTAGTGCAGGAGAGTAACCTTGATAACTACATATACCATGTACACCCACTCTATTCTGATCTCCAAAACACATAGAAAAAATAACCATCTGCCCACAGAAATCATCCTCATGTCTTCCACACTAGCAGAACTAGAAAAATAAAACAAAAAGGAAAAAAAGATGTAATGATTCTATTTAGAGTATAATAGTTATCTTAAAATATATGCAAATATATTTACAAAAGGATTCAAACTTATTTAGTGAGCTTTCTTAGTAAGTGGAAGGTGTGTTTTTTTCACTTTGAGAAAGAATTTATGAATGACTAAAGTCGAGAAGATTGAATGAGTTTCGGTAAGAGAGAGTGAATTCTCTCAATATCAGAGGGCTTCAAACGGGAGCTGGATTACCAGTTGGGATATCACAGAAGAAACTCGAGACTTGAGTTGACCGTATCATCTCTGATGCACCTTCCTATCCTGAGGTTCTTATCGGCAGACTCACTGTCTGATTTTATGGAGATGTTCACTAATTTATTTCAGGCCTCTGGTATTTAGGCAATTGCCAACACCTAGAATTCTTTTAAAGAAAAGTCTAAATACTCAACAGAGCCATTCTTCTCTCTCCTTTCAAATGACCTTTTTTTAAAAAAAACAAAAAAAAAAAAAGTTTAAAAATCTTCATTGAAACGAGCCACCAAAGAGCTTTTGGTGAAAAGCTTTTACTAGAAAGATAAGTGCTTAGATGGCAATTGCACCAAGAAATGAGAATTTTTCCTCCATATCATTTTTCAAAAATCAATCTAACGTGGCCAATTAATGTGTCAGAGAATAGCTTGCCTTCAGAGAGATAAATACTGCCGCCTAAGCCTTCTTTCCTTTGAAATAAATGACGTCCTAATGCCCACAGAAGGTTCTCGGGAAATTTTTCTCTGACGTTGAAATAAATACAGGTGATCCATCATCAGAGTTAGGAACTAGCATTCAGCTAGTGGGTTTTCTTCTGCTACAATGCAGAGCTGATGTCAGCACCCAGGCGGGCAGGAGTCCGCAGGGGGAGGCTGTTTGGAAAAGGCGGGAAGGTCCCTCCCTCTGAGGTCAGCCCCATCACCCCTTCTCCTCTACGTCTTCGACTTTCCCAGTCTCAAAATAAACGTGTTAGACACCGCGAAAAGAAAGTGATGGTTTGAGCGGGATATTTACAGAAGAAATATCAGTTTGAACGTGTCATTCTGCCTGTAGGTCTCCTGGCAGTCTCAGGGTCTCTGTTGCAGCGACGCTTCCTTGGTTCAGACCATGGCTAATGGCTTTTCCCTGGAAAACCTTCCCTGATAAAGGCCATTTAGTTAATCTCCAAGCTGCTACTATTATTTTTAACACCTTTCTTTATTTCTTCTCCATGCATTCATATAATCACAGAAGCATTCCATTTATCTGTGCCAGATGTGGCCAACTCAAGTTGCGGTGCCTATCTGCCAAATTTGATGCTGTTTTATGGTCAGTGCTTTGCTAACATATTTTTAAAGATTTCAATCTTTTCATTTTTTGCCACAGATCCCACTTGTCCCAGATGCCTTGCATAGGCTAACAGTCACACCTTCATATTACCTGTCTGGCCCCTGTAGGCATTTGAATTTGCATCCCTGAATTTTATTCAAAAATACTTCCATACTGACCTGCAAGTTTGTGGGTCTCTCTGTTACACTGCAAACTTGGGGGAGAGTTTATCTCACAACCAAGGCATGTTTTCCAATACCCAAAACAATGCTAGGCATTGAATAACGCAAGAGTTTGGCAAACACCTAATATTTGAGGAAAAAAATGATGATCAGAAAAAGAAGTCTGTATTTCCTACAGTTTCTTATGCACGTGTGCAGCTCAGAGTGAAAATATGACTTTATTCTGCCTCTATACTAAATAAAACTCCTGTTCCTTATTACAGCCTAATAGGTGGAAACATTTTTTTATAAACGGGTTTAAAATTTTTATTTTATTTTTTACAGAGGGCAAGGATTGGTGGAAGAAAGAATATGACTTTGTTAAGACTAAAAAAAGCCTCCCCCCTCTTTTTTTTTCATCTAAGCGGGTCCTGGGCTTGATTATAAACTCCCTGGAGGAGAACGCAGTGGCCATTTGACTTTCCCAGCGCACACAGGAAGAGAGATTTTAATGAGGAGAGCTACTCGGGCTTTTTTCCCTCCCGGTGCCCAGAGAAGTCTCATGGACATAGAGTGTCTTTAAATAAATGTGATTTCAAATCTGCCACATGCATTTGGATATGCTTCTCCCTGAGCAAGATCTACCTTGAATTGAATCATTTTAAGTAAAATTTTTAAAATGGAAGGCTGCAAGTTTAGAATGAACCAAACGGTCAGGAACAGGGACGATCCACAAACACAAAGAGGCCTGCTGAGTACACGAGGCTACGGGGAGAGGGGATTTCAACCCGAAAAGATACAATTTGAAATTAGGATTTTTCTTCCCACGTATGACTGTATATTTTGTCCCGTCTCTCCAACTCCTTCTCTCTCCTTTTCAGCTTTCTATTCCCCCTTTTCTTTTCTGAGGTTCCTCCATCTCCTCGTCCCCACCTCGTTGTCTCTCCGGCTGGCCCGGATGCGTCACTGTTCACGATGACTCCCACTCACGTCCCCTTTCAGAGACACCCACCCTGCTACCCTGCTCCCACGACCGGTTCCATTTAAAACACACACACGTCAGATGCCAGCCTGTTACACAAAGCCGTGTCAGGTACAGCATTCGCAGCACATTTAAAACAACAGACACAAGCACACACTCGGGAACTTTCATTGAACGGTAGAACATTTGTGTGGTTACTTCCCAAAGAAACAAGCGGGTTTTGGAAGGCCATTTCTCCTCTCACAGAAACTCAGATGTTCTTAATTCTTCTCCTCTCAGCACGTGGGATGGCATGGCTCTTTCATTGATATACTCGACTCCCGGGCCCGAGGTGAAATCAGACTTTCAGGGCCAGGCTGTCTCTGAACTTGCTTTTCCTTTCTTTAGTCTTAGCCTCCATTGCCCCACGGATGTATTTTCCAGTATTTCCGGCAACACGGTTTTTATTTAGTTGCAATGTGTTCTGTGAGGTTACACACCGTTTCTCCTGATAAACTTCTGCAGGGATTGTTGCTCTAACTGCATCTCTAGCCAATGCCTAACTTTTTAGGGAAATATATGGCCGAGCTGTCATCACACAAAAGCAGGGCTGACCACATCTCCTTTGAGAGTTTCCAAACAGCTCCCAGAGCAAGCACGGTGACCTTTTCTCTGCCTGATTGAATTCTATCAATAGCCTTTCCTGAGGCCAGGGAATCATAGGGAAACTGATGAAAAACTATGAAAACAGTGGGTTTAACAAGTCTTTAAACACCCCCAAAAGAAAAGCATTGTTTATTATTTATCCGTCTTGCAGATAGCTGGAGACACAAAGAATCTAGTCACTCAAATGACTGTCTCTCTTAACTCAGGGTTTTCTACCATCTCATCAGTCACATGTCCAAAGGGAGCTGATTTAATATTTTTAAATGGCCTAAAATAGCAAAATGATCATTTTTCAAAAAATTATTTCTTCATTTAGACACATTGTCCAGGATTCTTTTCATGAAGTTCTCATTACTACTAGAAAACACTCCTTTCCAAACTGCTATTAAGAAAGAGTATTCATGAGACACTGCCAATGCTTCATATTGTATAAAAGTTTTCATAGGATTATGAATAACTTTAAATCAAAAATACTGCAAAAGAACACATTCCCGTATAATTCTATTTAAGATAAAAGACATTGTATTTATATGTTTCTTGCTATTTTTTGATTTTTATGTAATGAAGTTTGATGGCAAGTACATGGGCTTGGGAATCAATTCTGAGTTCAAACTCAGGGTCCAGCTATCTGCTCTGTGCAGTCTGCACTTAACCTCCAGAGCCTTAGTTTCTTAATCTGTAAATTGGGAATAATAAATTGTAGATTTGCTAATGGGATTAAAGCAGATAATACATGCAAAACAGCTATTATAGTGCTTGACACTAGACACATACACTTAAATATTCATATAGCATTCATAAACAAATAGAATTAATATTATAGATTTAAATCAAAACATTGCATAATTATAACGATTTAAGTTAGCCTTTTAAAATTGCAGAGATACTTGCAAGTGAACAATCTTATGAGACTCTAGTTAGGTCTGTTAATTTGTTCATAGACTTCTTTATGTCACCATTGTAACTTTTATGTAAAAATTACATAAAATAAAAACTATATATGTAAATTAAACCTTAATTCAAAATGATTTGGTATTAGAAGGACTCTTGTGGAGGAAAATACCTTCCTTTATTCAAGTCATCACTGTCCTGAGAAGGTGCCCAGAAGCAGAGCCCACCCTGAGACAAGGAAGTATGTGTAAGTGATTTGTTAAAGAAGAGCTCCCAGGAGATCCCAGAAAGGAAGGGGGAAAGCGGGGTAGGAGACGTCAAGAAATCATGTGAGGGGCCATTTCAGGCCAAGTCCCGCCCTTAGCCTCGTCCTGCAGGGGAGCTCTTGAGTACAAATTGTGTGCCAGGGTGTATCCTTGCTCAAGGCCAGGGAGCTGGGCTTGGCATTCTCTGGTCTGTGGCTACGGACCCGTAAAGTGGAGGTTGGGAAGGATGGGGAATGTAAACTCCAGGCACCTTGGGCTCTGTGGCCCAGGGACAAAGCAGCTGCAGGAGCCCAAGGGCACTCCTCCACAGAGAGCGGCAGGTGGGCGGTAAAAAGCCCAGCAGGCAGAAGTGGGTGGAGCAGTTGCAGCGAGCAGGACAGGAACAACGTTCAGCGACAGTACGAAGCATAGAGGAATATGAGGGGCTCTGAGTGCCACGATGGCACTGTCCACCACAGCCACACCTCCTACGTTGCATCGATAAGCTCAGCCTCACAGAAGGTCCTATCTGGAAATATATGAGATTAATTACTGAGCAGCGAAGCAAAGAAATAAGGAAATAAACCAGCATATTTTTCCTGGCTTCTTGCTTTGTAATCCTCCAAGAATGTCCTCACTTAAAGAAGACCAAAGCTTTCATAGGTACCCCCAAAATATGTACAACTATTATCTATCAATAAAAATGTTTAAGGAAAAAAATCCAACAAAAATGAAAGATTAAAGAAAAATAAAGAAGACTGAAGCTTTTTAATTCGATGGAATCCTTTTGTCTATTTTGCTTTTGTTACTTTTGCTCTGGGACCATATCCAAAAAGTCACTGCCCAGACCAATGTCTTAGAACTTTTCCCCTATGTCTTCTAGTAGTTTTACAGTTTCAAATCTTATATTTAAGTTTTTAATCCATTTTGAGTTGATTTTTTATATGGTGTGAGATAAGAGTCTAATTCCATTCTTCTGCGTGTGGATATCCAGCTTTTTCAACACCGTGTATTAAAGAAACAATTAACGGACTGAAGAAACAACCTACAGATTGGGAGAAATTATTTGCAAACCATAAGGGGCTAATATTCAAAATATATAAGATGCTCAAACAACTCAATAGCAGAAAACAAAACAACCCAATTAAAAATGGGCAAAGGACCTGAAAAGACATTTCTCAAAAGCGAGCATACAAATAGCCAACAGGTATATGAAAAAACACTTGACATCACTAATCATCAGGAAAGTACGAATTAAAACTACAATGAGATATCACCTCACACCTTGTTAGAATGGCTATCATCAAAAAAAAAGAACAAAAATAACAAGTGTTGGAGAGGATGTGAAGGAAAAGGATCCTCTGTACACAGCTGATGGGAATGTAAATGAGTACAACCATTATGGAAAACAATATGGAAGTTCCTCAGAAAATTAACGTAGAACTACCGTATGAACCAGCAATCCCACTTCTGGTTATACCCAAAGGAACTGAAGTCAGTATGTCACTCCCTTGTTTATTGCAGCATTATTCACAACAGCCAAGATATGATAGAAGTGTCCACTAATGGATGAATGGATAAAGAAAATATGGAATATATACACGATGGAATTCTATTCAGCCTCTGAAAAGAAGGAAATTCTGTCATTTGCGACAACATGGGTAAACCTGGAGGACATTACACTAAGCGAAATAAAGTGGGCACAGAAAGACAAATACCGCATGATATCACTTATATGTGGAAACCAAAAATGTCAAACTCATGGAAGTATAGAGTGGAGGCCAAGCATGGTGGCTCATGTCTGTAATCCTAGCACTCTGGGAAGCCGAGGCAGAAGGACTGCTTGAGGCCAGGAGTTTGAGACCAGCCTGAGCAACATAGTGAGACCCATCTCTACAAAAAATAGAAAACATAGCCAGGCATGGTGACATATGAGTTGGAGCAACCAGGTAAGCATCAAAGTGTGTTTACATGGTTTTCGATCTGACGTTATTCTAACTTTGATTGTAGAGGGGCTCCCAGGTAGCCAGGCCCCTGCCTTGGCCATCTGTGTCTCCTGTAACCTGGCACAGGGTTCTGACCCACGGTGCTCACTGGGTGAGTAAACAGATAAATTCATGAGAATTTATCTGAGAGCCATAAGAGGAAAGTCAAAAATTACCAGTCATAAAACGTGTTTTCAACCACCTGCCTTTGGTTGAGAGATTAGAACAGATAGTATCTCTATAATACTTTTCAGTTAGGTGATCCTGATTTTGCTGAACATTATAATTTCTCACAATGCTTATAAAGGCCAAAACTCTAATATAGTGGGGTACAGGCAGGAAGAAGGATTAATCCCACTCACACTGTGATCCAAGCCAGTTTACACATCTGTTTACAAGGAGAGGAATGACTTTGTTTTAACTAAGTTGTTGTTAGAGTTAAACTCTTTTTTTTTATTAGCCCAGTGTTTTACTTTGAAAATCTTCAAACCTATAAAAATACTGAAACAGTATAATGAACATTCATATACCTTTCAACAAGATTTAGCAATGTTCAACACTTGGTATTTTTGCTTTATGTCTCTCTCAAATATTTGTGTGGGGGTGTGTATGTGTATAGACATATATATATTTCAATTTTTCTTCAACCATTTGAAAGTAAGTTGCAAACATGATCATTCACCCTAAATTCTTCAGTATGCATCTCCTAAAAGCAAGGACCTTCTCCTCTGCAAACATAATACGACTGTCACACTCAATAAAGGTAACATTACACAGTGACATTCTCAAATATAAGTTCACATTCAAATTTTCCCAATTGTCATCAAAATGTTCTTTATAGCTGTGTTATACGTGTGGGTGTGTGGGGGTGTATGTGCATGTAGGTTTGGTATCCAGAATCCAATCAAGGACACAATTTTTGCTGAATCCAGCTAATTTTCTTACAGAGTGTTTCATGATCTGGATTTTTCCGATTCTTACCTCATGATTATATTAGGTTAAACAGTCTTTGAAAGACCGTCACACAGGTGATGATATGTACTTTCCACTATATTTTGTACCCGGAGATGCATACTGTGAATTTACCCAATCATCTATGACCATAAATTTGATCTCTTCTTTAACATGGTGTCTGCCACATTTATCCGTTGCAAAGAAAAGTTTTCCCTTTTTGTATTTGATCATAATCTGTGGGTGATACCTTGAGACTGTGTGAACATCCGGTTCCTCCACAAACTTTTACCTAACGGGTTTAATGTCCATTGATAATCCTTGCCTGAATCACTTATGATACGGGAGGGGGAGTGAAGAATAGTGATTTTTTAAATTCTGTCATTTCTTTTACATTTAAAAACTGCCATTCTTCTGTACAGAAGACCCCCTGAATCCCTCTTTTTAACTATCCCTACAAACTCACATTTTTTATTCTCTAGTTTTAATACATTACCTTTCTTTTGGAGGATGCTGGAATCGCCCTATTTGGCTTGTTCAATCCTCTTCCAGTCAGTTCGGTGTCTTTTCAACATACACCCATCATTCTTGTGGGTGTTTTTGTCATCGTTGTTTTCTTTCTGATACAACAAAATGTTCCACTCTGACTTCCTGCTTTTCTCTGCCCCCGGCATGGAATCAGCCGTATCTCAACGAAGCCCTGATCCCTTTAAGAGGGCAATGGAATTCGGAACCACCATCTGTTGGTGTGCCTACCGCTACAACGTAAACTTGAAAACAGGGAAAGCGTCTGGTTTTGCTCAGTTTTGCATCACCACTGGCTAAGCACACGATCTCACACAATGTACGTGCTCAGTAAGCACATGTTGGATGCTGACATTCTAAGAGATGAGTACGCTTGCAAAAATTAGTATGTTTTCTAAGGGTATTCAAACTGGGAATATCTTTCATCCACAGGGTCTCTGACCACGTTTTATCACGTGACCTTGGCGATCGTATACTTAGACCTGAAATGGAATCTTAGAGGAGTTTACTCTTTCTTTTTATGATCACCGATCTGGTCATAAGTGTGCTCTTACCTGTAGGAGCCTTTTCTTGACAACTAGATAGGAACAAACACATCTATACAAAGGACCAGATAAATATGCAGCACAAGTCAGGTTAAAAAAAATTGGATTTAGTGTTAAATATTTTTTCCCAAAGTTTGCAAATTATACCATTTCAAAGGAGCCCTTTCCTGAGCTGCGTGCTGATTCTCAAAGCGTCCAGGTACAAGTGGAAGAACAGGGGCTGTAATTTCTTCACTTTAACAGGAATGGGGTTCTTAAAAATTATTCTTCAACTGCTACTCTAGATGCTGTGACTATACGCTCAATTTCTATCATATGTGAAAGAGTTTAAAATAGGAATTAGGATTTTTTGCTCGCCCTGCTTAACTTTCCCTTAACTTACATCCACTTCCAAGGGGGTGAATTAAATGGCTTACTAGTTTTTTCTTCATTCAAAAAGCTGCGATTTTCTGAAATGGCAGACTGCCATTTCCAGCAGAGCTGTTAGGCATCTCTCTTGTGGGTTGAAACCGTGGCTGCTGGCTAAAGGCTGAAAGGACCATTTTTCAAGCAGCACTTAGGTTTAGGAGCCAAGAGGGTCCTAAAATCTGAAGTGTCTTTACTTTTACTGGGGGAAAAAATGTTAACTTTTTTTTTTTTTTAACCGAGAGAGTAGATGTTTTCACTGCTTTTTCTCTTTCGCAGTCATCATAATTAAGAAAGCCATTCATCAAAGAGCTCTGACTAGCATATTTTGGCATAGCCATATATTTTTCTGAAAATGTCACCAGTTTATAAACCACCTTTCATTATTCCCCTATTAAACCTGTATAGGGATGCTTCAAACATGCATCTTTTATGATTTTTGACTGTGAAAGTAATATTTTATGTAAATCTTCAATAAATAAATATAATGCATTTTAATTAAATGCTTACAAAGACCTTTATGTGTAAGCCAACAAAATGTGCATCACTAATGTCATAAAAAGCATTTTCTTTACACGAGGAAAAATATACCCTATGCAATGTATTTTAAATAATGTTTTTGCTATAATTTGTCACCTATAACACTGAGAGTGACCCCACAGGACTTCAATACCTTATGAAAGGAGAAAAGGAAGGTTCGACATTCTCTAAAGAAAACATAGATGTGACCATGATCCTAGGCCAAATGCCCTGATGCAAAGCCACATGGGTTGCATGACTTGAAGAAGGCATTGAACAAGTATGTGATTTATAGATAATAAACTCCGGTAAGTCTTCCCTAACAACTTAGCTACTCCTGATGATACGATTCCAGTAATTCTCTGAGCAGATATGGCTCGTGGTTACTTAGAAAGCCCTCGTTCATGCTGTCAAGGAACTTCTCTCTGGGTTCGAGTTTCATCAAAAATGGCCCCTTCGAAGAGCATTTGTCTTGGGACCATTTTTTCTTGTCCCCCATATCCCCATATATGCTTTAAAAAATTCTAGGAGTCGGTAGTGAGCAGGAATTTATTGACTGCCGACAGGGTGCACAGTATTGCACCGGGCTGCCCTGCTACTTTGATGCTCCCTTTTTTATTGCCAACTGTGCCTCTGTCTTTGCTTCAGCCGCCTGCACCTTAAAATTGCTACAGGGTCAAATGCCTCTCATCCAAGGAAACTTTAGTTTGAGCCTTAATTACAATCGATGGCAGCACTTGACTAAAGGTTGGAATTTTTCATCATGATTTGCCAAAAATGAAATGTTTATTAGTTATACTGTGTCAATTTAGATCTCTAAAATTCTAACATGTAGTATGTTTTGATGATTAAAAAAATTATTTAATGAAAATTGTGGTTAGATTATTTTCTGTGAGGTATGGAAATTATTAACAGTCTAAAAATTAAACAAGAAATTTCTAAAAATTACTCCGACTGAAATGCTGTCATTAATGTCCAAAGCTATTTGATCAGTTATTCATTGGGCATTCTTTGTGAGAAAAAAAGATTAATAATTAAAATGCCCATCCACTGATAATTACTGATAATAGATCAATTAATGAATAATGGACTACCATGCAGCCGTTTAAAAATAGCTTTGTATAAACTGACTTGTTCAAACTGTATTATCTCATGAAAATACAATTTACTGACTAGTACATGGTCTCACTCCTGTTATTTAGATGCATAATATAACTATAATACATAGTTTAAATCTGAAATCTAATCTACAATTAGTATATATATGTACACAAAGACAAATACTTTCCATGTACATATACACACACACCCATACATATATACACACACACAATAAGTATTATTTTCATGAAAAAGGGAAAAAAGCAATTGTTTTTAAATACAAAGGATTCTTTAGTGATACGGTAAAATATTGACAACATCTCGACTGAGAGAAAAAAAGTTACAAAGCAGCACACATAGTATGATCCAATGTTATAAAAGAAACATGTGTGTTTGTGTGTGCACATACATGCATGCAAAAGTTGCATAGAAAAAAACTGAAATAGTCACCAAAATGTGAAAAGGGTCTATTTCTGGAAGGTAAGGTAGGGTTGATTTTTTTTTCTTTGTTATTTTCTTCATTATCCTTTTCTTTATTTTTCAAAACTTCTATAATACAAAAATTATTTTGTAATCAGAAAAATAACACTTTTTAAAGAAAAAAACTATGCATAGGGCGTTTGTTGCAACACTGTTTGTAGTAGCAAAATCATGGGAGAATATACGCCAGATGAGTAACATTGGGGCCGGAGATGAAGACAGGAGAACGGGAATGGGGAAGGGTAGAGAATACATATGCACACGTATGTATACATAGATGTTATATATATACATACATACACACACACACACACACACTAGGTTATTAAGTAGGAAATGTCCGATTTCCTTAAGTGCTAAGTCTGACAGTTGATATCTCTGACATTTCACTTTGACACTTCTTGTTTTATTTTTATCGTCAAAGTACACCCTCAATCTTTCAAATGCATGTTTTTGCTTGTGATTATCTTTCAAATTTTTTTAAGTGCAATTTTTGTGAAATCACGGATAAGTCAAAACTTCACGTTATTTTCGAATATGAGTTCCATCATGGAACCGATGCAACTCAGATAGCTCAAAATAGCAGCGAAGTGTTTGGGAAAGATGTAGCTAATGAACACAGGGTACATCGATGGTTTGAGAAGTTCTATTCCGGTGATTTTAATCTTGAAAATGAGCCACGTGGGTGACCTGAGACCAAGGTGGATAAGGATGAGCTGAAAGCTGTAGTGGAAGCGAATCCATCTCAACTTAAGCGTGAATTAGCAGCAAGGTTTGACATTACTATTCCAACAATATTGGACCATTTGAAGCAAAATGGGCAAGGTAAAGAAGCTGGATAGATGGGTTCCACATGAATTAAATGAGTGTCAGAAGAGACATTGTCTCAAAGGGTGCCTTTCTTTGCTGTCACGACAAAAAGGTGAACCATTTCTACACTGTATCGTTACCTGTGATGAAAAACGGGTTCTTTTTGACAATCATAAGCATTCGGCACTATGGTTGGATAAAGACGAAGTGCTGAAACACAGTCTGAAACCGAATATTCATTGAAAAAATCTAATGGTGTCTGGTGGTCCAGCACTGGTATTATCCACTACGGTTTCATGACACCTGGTGAGTCAATTACAACGGATGTCTACTGCAACCGATTGGATGAAATGAGGAGGATGTTTGTGATTAAGCAGCCGAGATTGGTCAATAGAGACAGGCCAATCCTCTTGTAAGACCGCATGTCACAAAAACCAGCACTGCTCAAACTACAGAAGCTGGACTTGGAAACTCTGTCATCCAGTGTATTCACCAGACCTTGCACCAACTGATACCACTTTTTCCAGGCTTTGGACCACTTCTTGCAGGGAAAAATATACAAGTCTCAACAAGCTGTGGAAAACACCTTTCTAAATTTCATCACCACTCGCAAGCTCCTTTGCTGCTGGTGTAAACAAGCTACCGTTAAGATGGCAAAACTGTGCGGATAGTTTAGGCGCATACTTTGTAGTTTATTATATCTCAGACTGCTTCTTGTTTGAGATATAATAAACTACACTTTTGATTCAAAATCAGACATGTCATATTTAATGACCGCATGTAACATACCACACACACACACCTGCCCTCCAGTGAATGATCCAGCTAATAGTCAAATACACCGGGACCAACATACTCTATTCTTCTTGCCTTGCAAACCTGACTTCTCCCCTTCCTAATCTCGGGGAAGGGGCCAGCTGAGGTGACCACAATAGCTCAGGCTATTGTGGATCATTAGTCCATGAAGCTTTTCTGTCATTGTTCTTGGGGTCAGCTCTCCAGGAAGCCTTCCTTAGCTACTCTCCCCATCCCACCTGCCACGTAGCTACCCCTATTCAGTGCTCCCATGAGAACAGTTACCACAGCACTGGGAAGATTATGTTATAGGTACCAGCTTTCATGTGTGTCTTCCCCAGTAGGCTATATTATCTTATTCATCTTCCTATCCCCACCGCCTGCATGGTGTAGCGCATGATAGGTGCTCCCTGACGCTGGGTGTGTACCGATTGGCTGAATGAATGAATTAGCAGACTCATTCCTGCAGAAGCCTGCTGGAAGGTTGGAAGCTGCCAGCCACTTCAGGGCTGCTCTGTGACAAATTCAAATGCCAAAGTCAATCGCTAAAATCATCCCATGACCTGGCATCTTTCTAAGTCAAAAGATTAAGTCAGATATGACACATCAAGACCTGAAATACTGTAAAGTATGCATTCTCTGGATGTCAAAAACTAAGAAGGAGGAAGGGTGAGGGATAAAAATCTACTCACTGGGCACAATGTACACTATTCTGGTGACATGTGCACTAATGGCCCTGACTTCAGCATTACACAACTCATCCATGTAATAAAAAACACTTGAACCCTTTAAATCTATTGACAAATAAATAAATAGATAGATACATAAATAATATGCATTCTCAACGGGGGAAATGACATCCCAAGGGTGTAAAAATCCATTCCTGACAGGGAGTGGGCATGAGAGAAACACCTAGGTATTACTGTGGTCTGCAGTCCTCCAAAGCTTAATCCCATCAGACAAAATCTTATTCCTTAGTAACTAATCCTCCTCACTGGGAAGAAATTAAATTAATTTATATTTAAATTAACTGAATTAAATTAATGTATGGTGAAATTAATTGAATTAAATTCAACTAATTCATTTAAATTCTAATTAAGAATCACTGATCTAAAGTCAGTTACACTCTGCTTGGACAAGGACCAAAACTTGCCTCCATGGTAAGAAATAAGAAATAAATTGCCTGCGTAATGAACTCTCACATAACTTAGTTTAACTCGAGGAAACACAAAGTGCAGACTTGTACCTGCAAAATGCTCTTGCGTTTCTTGCTCATCTCATTCCTACCACGATGCATCAAAGACACTGACATGATCCTGCAGAGGCAGGGACGGGACACCAGGCTCGGTCCCTGAGACAAAGAGCAGGGCACAGGGAGAAGCGGGCAGAGCAGCATCTTTCTGGTGAGAGGTGTCTGAGCTGATGGAGCAACAGGAGCCAGGGAGGTCCTGAGGCCTGCCTCGGGCGTTGCGTTGGACCATGTTCCAAAATACCGCATCAGGAACCATGTTGGTGCCACTCTCTTGACTTCGAGTCACCAACTCTGCCAGAAAGCTGTTTCCGTAACTTCTCCCTCCAGACCAGGCCGGGTGAACACATGTGCTATTTTGGACCAAGACTCCCCTGGTGTCTTATATGAATCCTTAAAGGACCAATTACCAGTTATCCAGCCTGGTCGCTTTACTGGCACTAACTCCTCCTGGCTCTGGCCTCTTCCTCTCCGTCAGCCTGTCACTGAGGTCCCAGCAGTCCGAGTCTTGGCACCGAGGGCCCTTCCAATTATGACATGTTTATTGTGTGATACTTTCCTTGATCATACCACACACGAATTCTGGCCTCCTATAAGCAACCATGTTACCTGTTCCACGGATTTTGGATTTTAAACAAAGGAGGGCTTACATCGGTCTCTAATTCATCATTTCCCAAAATGTGCTCTGCAGAATGCTAGCGTATTAAGAGATGTGAAAGGTGTTACTTTAATACAAATGTTGGCTATATCTGCCATTTACCTAACAGATAGTTTATGTTTCTCATAACCCAGGACTAAAGGAAAGAGAACTGTTCTGGGATCCAATCCTCGCTGTATTATAACATCCCAGATGGTCCCGGGCAGGTCTCTCTCCTCTCTAGGGCTCAGCTTGTACATTAGAAAATAACAACTTGGACAAGAGCCTCTCCAAGGTCATTTCCAGCCAGGAGTCTATAGGCATTCAAGTAATGTCCAGGATAAGAGTTATCTTTCAGATAGACCAACTTTTTCAGAAAATTAATTCCCACAAAGGTGCCATAGAGTCCACTAAACATCAAGTCAGAGCATCCGGGTAGGTACCAAAGACAAATGAAAACTTATTTGCATTCAGAAACTTGCATGCAACTGTTTTAGAAGTATTATTCACACTAGGCAAAAAGCAGAAACAACCCAAATGCCCAACTGTTGAATCGCCAAACAAAATGTAGTACGGTCATGCGATGTAACATTATTCAGCTATAAAAAGGAATGAAGTACTGATACAGTACAGCTACAATATGGATCAACTTTGGAAACATATCAAGGGAAAGAAGCCAGTCACGGAAGACCACATATTATATGATGTCATTTATACGAAATGTCCAGGATAGAAAAAATTTATAGAGAGAGGAAGTAGCTTTGTGGTTGCTTAGGGTTTGGGAGATGGGGGTGTAGAGAATGAGGTGCTGCTAGCTAAAGGGTACAGATGTTTTTTGAGGTGATCAGAATGTTCTGAAATGGAAGGTGGTGATGGTTGCACATATCTGTGAAAATACTAAAAACCATTAAATTGTATACTTCAAGTGGGTGAATTATATGGCTTATTAATTATATCTCAATAAAACTATTTTCAAAAATGGTCTAAGACCTCAGCTTTTTTCTCAGAACCTTATAGATCATCAGCCCAAGAATGCAAGAATTATCACGATTGCCCTATCTGTCCTATAGCTCAAAACAGGAGGAGGTTGGCTACTGACCCTCATTTTCCCCACACATACTTTGAGGCCAAAAAAGTCTCCCTACACTGGAAGAGACCTGGAGCATAGTAGTTATGGTGGGTCATCAAAGCAAGGCGCCCGGGTTCCTGGAGCGGGGACTGCCTCCCCCTGGCTCGTCTCGGACCCTGCCAGTCCTGGCTCCCACACATTATGCCAGCAGCCACCTAGAGAGGCCTGTGTGCTAGCTTCCTTCCATTCACGGATTAGGAAAGGATCCTTTTTAAGAAATAAGCGACGATCCTAAATGGTATCATCCAAACATAGTGTTTTTCTATCCTCAAATCCTGCGCCTGGGGTCGCCTGCCAGCACCGTGACACATTGTCAGCAAGTTATCCTCTCATTAAATGCTGCCTTGTTTGGCTCCTGAATCAATATAGTCTGTCAAAAGTTTGCAAAAAAAAAAAAAAATTGATCTTAGATCAGTGTATCTATAAATAGTTCAAAAATCAAAAAAATAGAAGCCTAAAGGAAATGCCTTTATATCATTTTCAGAATTTTTCCTCTATTCTCTAAAGTCCAGTTTTTGTTATATATTGATCCCGGTTTCAGAAACCAGGATTAACCTGATGACTATGAGAAAAATAAATTACGGGAGGTAGATTCTTGGGTAAGGTTGAAAAGAAAACCCTCTGAGCATTAAAAATGAGTAGTCTAAAGAAGGATTAATTAGTCATTTTCAAGTAGTTGACAGAATGTTATGAGAAATGCCAGTTGTGCAGCCCAAAAAACATAGTCCTTTGTTCTTCAGTGAGTAGACTTTGGGCATGTACTGAGGTATTCCTTCAAAATCACAAGCTGACCAGAAAACAATTAAGGATTCTCAACTGACATTTGCCTTTGTTTCACCTAAAGATTGACTACATATTGTAAGTCAAATACTTACCAGGTGCCTGGCACATGGTAGATACTCCATAGAAGTCTGAATAATTGAATTATCAGTTTCTAGAAGTATTTTGATTATAAACAAAATATTATATCAGAGAAAATGTAAGACCCTACAAATTAAAACTTACACTAGCAACTTAGGAATTTTTAAGAAATACTTTCATATGAAACTTATTAAGTCAAAAACAAATAAGCAACAACCAAACAGTATTACCAAAATGCTCCTCATCTGAAATTATCAACATTGGTTAAGAAAATCAACATTCTTTCTGTTGCCCAAGTTGGAAACCCCATGGTCATCCTTGGCTCATGGCTAGATTTTACTTTAGCAACCTCCATATTCATCGTTGCTTTCTAGACTAGACATTCATCCTTTATTCTTGCCTGTATTATTACAAAACTGTTCTTCTAAATCACAGTCTTTGCCTCACGTAAACCCCCATTCTCCATACACATCTCAGCTAATCATGTTACTACAGGGCTTAGAAACCTCCATGGCTCTCCACTGACTGCAACATCCAAATTCCATGCACAAAAGGCTCTCCAAGATCTGCTCCCAAAAGAATCCCTATTCAATAAATGGTGCTGGGAGAATTGGATAGCCACATGGAGAAGAGTAAAACAGGATCCGCACCTCTCACCACTCAAAAAAATTAATTCAGGATGGATGAGAGACTTATATCTAAGGCATGAAACTATAAAAATTCTAGAAAAGGAAGTTGGAAAAACTTTTATAGATATCAGCCTAGGTAAAAAATTTATTAAGAAGACCCCAAAAGCGATCACAGCAACAACAAAAATAAATAAATTTCCTTGGCTTCTGCACAGCCAAAGAAACTGTCACAAGAGCAAACAGACAACCTACAGAATAGGAGAAAACATTTGCATGCTATACATCTGATAAAGAGCTAGTAACAGGAATCTACAAAGAACTGAAGCAAAGCAGAAAGAAAACATCAAACAACCCCATCAGAAAGTGGGCAAAAGACATGAACAGAAGTTTTTCAAAAGAAAATAGACTAATGGCCAATAAACATATGAAAAAATACTCAACATCTCTAATCATCAGGGAAACGCAAATCAAAACCACAATGAGGTATCACTTAACTTCAGTGAGAATGGCTTTTATCAAAAAGCCCCAAAACAACAAATGCTTGCATGGATGTGGAGAGACAGGAACACTCATACACTGTTGGTGGGACTGCAAACTAGTATAACCTCTGTGGAAAGTAGTATAGAGATAACTCAAAGAGCTAGAACTACCATGTGATCCAGCAATCCCACTACGGGGTATTTACCCAAAGGAAAAAAAGACATTTTGTAAAAAAGACACTTGTACTCGAATGTTTATAGCAGCACAATTCACAATTGCAAAGATGTGGAAACAACCCAAGTGTACACCAATACATGAGTGAATAAAATGTGGTATATGCATACCATGGAGTACTATTCAGTATTCACTCATTTAAAAACTATGGTGAACTAATACCTTTTGTAACCTGGATGGAGACCATCCTTTTAAGTAAACTATTACAAAAACAAACACCACGTGTTAGGAAAATAGGATAGACTGTTAAAGACAACTACAGCCTAATAAAAGAACTAACAGAAGTGCCACAATCTGCATGGAACATAGAGCACATAGAGACACAAAATCCAAGATCTTGACAGTGTTTATCCAACTCTGAATCAGAAAAGAGAAAAACAGATGCCGAAACTAGAAGACGAGTCACAAAAAACTAGAAGACGAGTTCACCCTGTAGGGAAGCAGGGGAAATTCCCCAGGATCTGCCACAGCATCACTGAAATATTATCAGACGAATCCGACTCTCTCTGCTCCAATTCCACGATCTCCAAGCGATATTTTATTTATAAATATGTCCTTGCTGGTCACTTAGTCCTAAAACTGGAATCCCTGGATGGCAGGAACAAATAGCATGAAAGGGCATATTCTCTGGAAATTAATGACTTATCTTTTTTTTTAAAAAATAAAATCAGATATTTGGTGTTATTGTTGTTATCTTAGTGAACAGGAGCCAGACTTGAAAATCCTGATAAAGCCTAGAAGACATGGCAAAAAAAAAAAGAAAAAATTAAGATGCTTTGCGTTTAAGCAAGAGGACCAGATCCCAGGGTGCAGAAACCCCACCCAGGTATGGCTTCCCCGTGAAACCCTGTCTAGCTGGCCAGCCCACCTGGCCCCCGACATCTCTACTCTACAATATGTCTTTAACGCCTGCTATGAGAGTCTGATGTGCATGACTCAGTTTGCTGATTTCCATCCCTGGAAAAAGAGCAATCATTAGGTATTCTCTGCCCCACAGATAGAAGAAAAACCTCAGCATAATATTAGGTATCTTATTGACGTCCATACATCAAGGCGTTGATAGAGCAAGGGATGAAAATCCTTAGTACCACCCTAGACTCTGATATCATCTCAAATATACTTTCATATTTACGGTAATTTTCCCCTATAACATGTTATCCACTATTGCTAACAGGCCAACAGGAAGAAAGGCTTTGTTAATGCTTACGTAGGTGTATTAACCTTGGCTTGTGTTTCATAACACGTGGTTAATAAGACGGAGGAAGGGCCGTGAGCTACCTTTCCTCTCTGGTCCTCCCTGAGATGCTTCTGACAACCCACCCATGAGAGATTTAAAGTTATTTAAATGAAAATGGAACCTATAATTTTATTTGTAAAATATAGTCACACCAGCAAACACAAACCAAATGCCTTCCAAGTGTTTTAAATCAAAGAACTACAGAGAATTTCACAGTTTACTTCTTAGTTGGAGATGGTGTCTCAAAATAAGGATTATTTAGTTTTGAAAAGCTCCTTGGCAAGACAAACACATGAGCCAAAAGGCACACAAAACCTGGAGAAGGAAAACGAGCCCTAAATTTTATTTCCAAAATCTACTAAATGAAAACATATATTCTATTAAGAAAAGAGAGAGACACTCCCGTCCCCTTTCCACTCTCAAAGTGGAGGATGTGTGAACTACTCCAGCCCCCGGAGAGCAGTATTTGACTCGCGGCTGACGACGTGGTTTCACACGTTTATTATTACACTCGTCCAAACAGATGCAGAAACACAGCCACGCGTTCAGGGAAGAGTTTCTAGGTTACTTATGAGATTCAGAAACCTTCCCTAAAAGTACACATTTTCATTTATTATGTTCCTAGCATAGAAATTATGCTACTAAATGAGCCTGTGGCCAAATTTATTGAAGATCTTCATGTTGCAATTTTCTCAAATATTTAAAAATAAAATTGATACATTTAAATACATATTTAATTTAAATATATTTAATTTAATGCATAACTAAGTTAATGTTACTGTGTTCAAGGTTTAAAGAAAAATAAACTCCACCTTAATATCATCTGTAATTCTAATGAAGAATTCATTGCAACTAGACCCTTGTTTATTAGCAGTGAGCTCTACGCATGCCCACCATGTCACCCAAAAGGGTTTTGAATGTGGTAGGGTAACGGTCACTGGCAAGAGAAAACACACTGAACTAGCAATTAACTATGATATACAATAGTCCCCAAATCCTCTTAAGTCTCAGGAGAGAGATTGCCCAACATGTCAACAGGACACGGTTATGCAAAAAACTGGACCACTATGCAAACCATACACCTGCCCAAGTCCCGTTCAAGTCAACCTGGTGATACAGGGTTTTCTATATTCATCACTCCTGGGTGTTACCCCAGCCCACAGTCTTCTCAGAGAACATTTGTTCTCCACCCACCTGCAGAGAGAAGTCTGGCCTTCTCGTTTGTACCCCAGGACCTGCCTTGCTGGTGACCACAGTGAGGACTATTGGAATTTCTCTCCCAGAGTTTGGAATTGGGAGAGAGGCCACTCTGGTCCTCGCTCTCGGCGATCACGCTCAGGGGCCACGGTGCAGCCACGCTGAGCACCAAAAACCCAACTGCAGGGGAGGGAGAGGGGAGAGAAAGTAAAAGAGAAGAGAGAAGCGGAGGCAAAAGACCACCTGGGACAGGTGAGAGGAGGGGAGGAAAAGAGGTACCACCTGGTCCCTGCATCATTCCAGCTCCTATTTCTAGTCGCTCAGATTCAGCTGCATTTATTTCTCTTTTTTTCATTTTTTTTTAATTGACAAATCATAGGTATCTACATCTGTGGGGTACGATGGGCTGCTTCGAGTACGTGTGCAATGTGTCATGATTATACCTAACACCCCCATCACCCCGCTTTCCCGTCATTTCTTACGATGAGAAATTTGAGGTTTACTCTCTCGGTTATTTTTGATTATAGAACACGTTGGCTTTAGTCACCCTGGTGTGCAATAAATCTCAAAATCCATTCCTCTTGCCTATTTGAAACGTTGTACACTTTGATTAGCAGCTCTGGATGAATGGATAAAGAAAATGTGGGGTATTTGCAGAGTGAAAGATTACTCAGCTTTTTAAAAGGGGGAAATGCTGGCACTTGCATCAACAAGGATGAACTGGAGGACGTCGTGCTGAGTGGAATCATCTGGGCACAGAAAGACCAGCACTGCACGGTCTCACTTATACGTGGAGTCCGACGAAGTTGGACTCGCGGAAGCAGAGAACAGAATTACCGGGTGGTCACCAGGGGCCGGGGGACAGCCAGGTAGGAAACGGCGAGTTGCATTTATTTCTTCCAGTTCCATTTTCCCGTGAGCTAGTCTGAGTGAGTCCTCAACGTGGTCCGCTATAGCTCTTCTCACCTTCCCCTTCCAGCTATCTACTCACTTCCTGCCTTCTCCCCACAGAGGGGGCAACACCCCCTTGAAATACATAGGTCTTTCCAACCGCTTCCTCTCACTCTTTTCAGGCTGAATTCTTTGAAAATGTTTCTGTAGGTGTCTTTTCCTGCCATAAATGAGGCAAGCTTGAGAATAATCAATCTTTGTTCTCACTTCTCTCTTGAATTTGGGACTTTTAGGCCCCTTTATTAAAAGGTATTTCCTTTTAAAATCTACTTCGCTTTAATAAGAACCAGAAACATACAATCAACAGTTTGCAGTAACAGTTTGCAACAGCGGCTTAAGCGGCAGTTGTTTTCCCCCCCTCACTTTGACTCCTGGTTAGTCTGTCTGGTATGCTTCTTTCCAGCCTTTAGAAAATAAAAAGAAAAGACCTTCTATCTGACTTTCCATATTTTTTTTTTAATGATTTGGCACATGGACCTGCCAAAAAGCCCAAGGCTCCAAAACCCTAATAAGGCCTTATAATAATAGAGTTTCTCCTCCGAACAAACTTCCCCTCCAGAGCACCTGAGTCAGCTGGTTCGATATGCAAAAGTCCCTCCTGCCCCCCGTCTCCAGACCAGAAAGGAGAACTGCGTTCCAAAGGGGCGACCAGAGAATTTCAAGTACGACTCAAACCAATGAGAAGAATTAGCAAGGAGACACTTCCAACCTCAGACACAATACGGATTATTTTTAAAAATAAACTGACACTACAGTTTTGGAAATTTGAATATTACCCTTTTTTTTTCAGATCTGGAGCTCACAGTTGTACGGAGGGAAATTTCGTGCTATCGTTGTAAACACACATGAAGGCCGTGAAGATGGGATTTTTTTTTTAGATTATGGAGGGCTGAGACATTTCCATCTCAGTGCACGTAATGAAACTTTTGTCTCTTGCCATCAGAGAGCTTCCGCCACCTCTCCTCTAGGTGAGACCTCCGCCAGGTGACACCGTGTACACACCAAGCCCTAACCAAAAACTGCCTTCCGACATTTAAGGGCTAGTAAACAAATCGTGTTGACCCGCTCTTCTCTCTCCTGAAGGGAAAAAGAATAGCGTGCGAGCTTTCAATTCCACAAAAGTGTTTCACAAAACCCGCAAGCTGCTGACGAGCTCTGGAGCCAACGCCCAGCTTACCTGAGTGGTGGCGCTTCCTTCCCCGGGGTGCTCAGAACCGGCGGGAGAACGTGGGCCGATCTGAACCAGGGCCTCTGGAAGCTGCTTCCGGGCATGTGGTTTTATTCTCCACCAACATCCAGGAATACAGTAGCGTTTTTATTAGCCTGCCTCTGTTTGCGGAAATAGCAACAAACAGGAGTTGCAGCTGTGGGCACACGTTTAGACTTTGAAACGCGTGATAATCAACTAATGTGTTTTAGCTGTGAGTCAAAGGCCTGTCTGCAGATTGATTGGAGGACTCGGGACAGTCTCCACTTCCTGTGGGCTCCGCCTCCCCTCGGGCCTCTCCCTTCCTCGGTGCCAGGGATCCTCTGCCGGCCCAGGGAAGCCCAGTGCGTTGGCCCCGCCGCCGCCTCCTGTCATCGTCTCCCCCTGCAGCAGCTCAGCTTCCCTGGCGCACCATGATCATTGCGCCCTTGGTTAGGCCCTGCCATCCCTGGCCTGTCTCTCACTTTGTCTTCCTCGCTTGCCAAAGCCCCAGCTCTCTGCCTACTCCACCCTGCACCTGCTCAGCTGACTGCGGCCGGGACAGGCCAGGCTCTGCTCAAATTCACGGCCGTAACCTCCGAGGGAGCCCTTCCAACCGGCGGGCCATCCTGCCGTCGTTTTCGAGCCCAGGTGCTCTTGCTTTCCTGGACCATTGTTTTGTATCTTCTTTTCCATCGAGCCTCCAACAACTCCTTACCTATTTCCTTTCTCAGCTGTCACCTTGCTCCTTTGCACAGTGAGAAAATCGAGGCAGTCAGTGGAGAATTTCTACAAGCTCTCACCGTGACCTCTACCCACCCTGGATCTGTGCTGCAAACTCTGCCTTTCTCCTGTTGCTTTGAATAAACTGCCCCTGAATTTCGGAGACGCTACATTCTGTTTCCTGTCACCGGTCAGAGAACATCGCCCCAGCAAACCTTCCTGCCCTCCCCACCATCAGTTCTCCCGTCTCTGAGGTATCTTCCCAGCAGCAAACACACACGTCATTTGTCCCACCCTAACTACGGCCCACTAACTAACTGCGTGCTCGGCTCTCCACTGGAACGTCTCACAGATTTCCCAAACTTAACTTGCCTAAAACCAAGATCCCAGTGACCCATCCCCAAACCCCAGACCTCTCCTCCCACAGCTTCCTGGCCTTAGCTGGTGGCGTCTCCATCCCTAGTGGCTGAGATCAAAATTTTTGGAATACGTGCTCACTTCGGCAGCACATATACTAAAATCGGAATGATACAGAGAAGATTAGCAAAATAAAAATGTAAAAAATTTTTTGAATAATTTTTAATTCCTTTTGTTCACATCCTGTATCCAATCTGTCCACAAAATCATTTTAACCTTACCTTCAAAATATACCCAAAATCTGATTACTTCTTGCCACCTCCATTGCTCCAGCCCAGTTAAATCCACCGTCATTTCTCAACCGAACCATCACAATAGTCTCCTAAAAAAGTGTCTCAGCTCCACAGATTCTTCTCAGTACAACAGCCCCAGTGATCAAGTTAAAACATTAGACATTAGATCTCTTGTGCAATCCCTCCGGTGGTTTTCCACCCCACACGGAGTCAAAACCAGAGGCCAGGGAACACCCTGCCCCGCCCTGCACAATCCACCCATTGGCCTCACCTGCTCCCATG
>RJWJ010011814.1:0-43444 GCA_004363605.1 Indri indri | reverse complement strand
TTGTCTAATTATTATGTTTTTGACTTTTCCTTCATAGCACCATTGAAATTTATATATTAAAGTGCATACATGTCTTATTATTGCCAAAAGTAAGCGATATGTTTCAATCCTAATCTGACCTAATCTCTCTATGGTATTTGAAATTGAAGCCCACTCTCATTTTTGACACTATTATCTATCACCTGTGTTTTTCAGCTGTTGCGGTATCTTTTTCCTTGAATTTGCCTTCCTTTTTCAGAGTTCTCTGACTATGTGGAGTTACTTTTTTACTTTTTTCTCTGTGATTTATCCATTAGCTTTTTTCTCTTTCCTCTGTTTTTGTTCTTCTCACTTGTTCTACTTTAATTTTACACTCTCATTAAAAGAATTCCTTTCACTTGTGACTTTAATCATCTATTAGGTTATTAAGTTTAAAGTGTCTGCTTTCCTAAAGTACTTATTTTGACAGTTGATATCTCTGACATTTCACTTTGAAAGTTCTTGTTTCATTTTTATTGTGAAAGTACATCCTCATTCTTTTCAGCACACTGGCCTGTGATTATCTTTCAAATTTCCTTTAGAACAATTTTTGTGAAACCATGGATAAGTCAAAAATTTGTGTTATTTTTGAATATGAATTCCCTCATGGAACCAATGCTGCAGACAGCACAAAATATCAAAGAAGTGTTTGGGAAGGATGTGACTAATGAATGCATGGTACATTGATGGTTTGAGAAGTTCCATTCTGGTGATTTTAATCTTGAAAATGAGCCACGTGGGTGAACTGAGACCAAGGTGGATAATGATGAGATGAAAGCTGTAGTGGAAGCAAATCCAACTCAACCTACCCATGAATTAGCAACAAGTTTTGACATTAGTATCACAATATCGAACCATTTAAAACAAATCGGCAAGGTAAAGAAGCTGGATAGATGGGTACTGCATGAATTAAATGAGCCTGAGAAGAGAAATCATCTCAAAGCTTGATTTTCTTTGCTGTCATGACATAAAGGCAAACCATTTCTACACCGCATAGTTATGTGTGATGAAAAATGGATTATTTTTGACAATCTCAAGAGTTTAGCACAATGGTTGAATAAAAAGCTGTCCAAAACTGAATATTCATCAAAAAAAAAAGCTAATGGTGTCTGTATTTTCACTCCAGCTTCATGAAACCTGGTCAATCGATTAGAGCAGATGTCTACTGCATCCAATTGGACAAAATGATGAGGATACTGGAGATTAAGCAGCTGAGACTGGTCAATAGAAACAGGTCAATCCTCTTGCAAGACAACACTTGACCGCATGTCACACAAACAATGCTGCTCAAACTACAGAGGCTGGACTTGGAAACTCTCTCTTCTTCACTGTATTCACCAGACCTTGCACCAACTGACTACAACTTCTTCCATGCTTTGGACCACTTCTTGAAAGGAAAAGTATTCAATTCTCAACAAGCTGTGGAGAATACTTTTCGTGATTTCACTGCCACTTGCTCTCCAGGTTTCTTCACTACTGGCATAAATGAGCTAACATTAAGATGGCAAGTGGGAAGGGGGCAAAAGGGATGGGTATATTCACACCTAATGGGTGCGATGTGCACTACCTGGGGGATGGACACACTTGTAGCTCTGACTCTGGCAGGGCAAAGGCTATATATGTAACCTAAGCATTTGTACCCCTGTGATATTCTGAAATAAAAAAAAAAATTTTTAAAAAGATGGCAAAACTATGTCGATAGTTTAAGCACATACTTTAATTGTACTGCTTCTTGTTTGAGATATAATAAACTAAGCTTTTGATTTGAAATTGGAAATTTCATGTTTAATGACCTAAAATATAATCCAATGATTTTTAAATGTGCAACTCCAAGCAAACCTTCTACTAGGACTCAGGAATTGTATTTCTGTTCCCTTAGTGGATAACTCTATAAGATATTTAAGTGGTACCTCAAGGTCGTGTTCCAAAATGAACTCAGAGCCCCATAGTGTCTATTCTACCACCATCTTCCATTCATGGGGTCATGTTAATAACAAGTGCTCACCTAAATTTATATTCCGCTCCTCATTGGTAGACAGTTAAAATGTATGTCTCAGCCTCCCTTGCTCTTAGGTGTGGCCATATGACTGAATTTCAATGGATGCAATGTGAGAGAAAGCGATGTGTTCTATTTCCACACATGGTCCCAGACATCCCCTATGCATGCTCCTTCATTTTAATTTTGTTTTAGTTGGCAGGAACCTTGAGATAGGGTTAGTTGTTACACATTGAAAAGTTGAAATTCTGTCAGTTTAGGGACCTGAATGGGTGTTCCACAGATCTGCTCCCCACAATTCCATTTAATGAGCAAATAATAACATTCCATTGTACTTAAAGCCATAATCATTTGGAGGACTTAATTAATTTGAATACCCTAAGAAACAGGCTGTCATTATGGATCTCTGCATGTATCTGATCTAATCAGTCATATATATATATATATATGTGCATGTATGTGCATGCACACATGCATGCCGCTATTTATTTGTCTGTCAATCAACTTTTCATCCCATTTTTCCCCTACAGATTACCCCCATTGTTTAACTCATGTCCCCATTTTTTTCTTAAAGTTTTCAATGGATTATTAGTAAGTCTCCCAGAGTATGGTCTCAGTCCTGCTTATCCTCATTTCCTTTCAATTCCATATTCAAAATAACATTTCTTAAATAAATGCTTAATTATTTTATTCACCTATTCAAATATTTTAAATATTGTCACATTTTTTCATTCATTTATCATGGAGTTCTGTGATTCATACATTTATACTTAGATTAACACATAATAAACACAATTCCTAATTTCAAGAAACTTACATATTAATGAAAGAAATAGAAACATAAAAGTAACTATAAAAACATAGATCCTTCTTCCCTTGTACATAGGATAAAATCCAAACTTCTTGGCGTGGCTTGAAAGGACTTAGTGAAATTCTAGAAGTTATTAAACAGATGTTTTGAGAGTATTTGGAAGAGAAAGCAATGATCATTAGGAGCCAGCATGGGCTCACAAAGAATAATTTCCTTTTTGATAGAGTTGCTAGACTGGCAAATTAGGTGAATTTTGTAGGCAAACTTTGTTGATTTCGGCAAGCCATGTTTGTGCTCAGTAAAGTTCCTTCATTGTCATCCTTAGGGAAAAAAAATGGGAAAATATTAATTGGAAGGCAAAATTTTAGAGTATCAGTTGATAATACATGATAATTAATTATCTTTATATATTTATTACCAGTTCTCCCCATCTGATCCTATTCAAAATTTCAACAGAGTGTTCGAAGTCATAATCAGCTAAATAAAACAAAACTGATTAATCTTATTTTTGTTTTTTCCTGCTTATATCTGTGAGACTATGATCATTACTAGAGACTAGATACCACCATTTAAAAAGACATCTATCTCAGTGGGGCTTGAGGCTACTGCACCAACTGCTAAGAAATGCTAGAAACAAATAATATGAAGATGATACGATGAATAGAAAAAATAAAAATTCTTTTCAAATATTTGAAGATTTGGAAAGTCATAAAATGCAGAAAATGAAGTGTAAATCATTTTTATTTAAACATATGGATGAAAATTCTTAATAGTATGAGCATTTTTACGGATATACAAATATATGAAAAATGTTGACCACAAATTTTGAAAGTTAGACTGTTATTTCATAAATATTTTATAATCTTTACAGTATGTGAATATTTTTCCATGTAATTATATGTTTTTAAGAGCATGCTTTTGACAAAAGAGGTTTTGAACATGAGAATAGTGTGATAAAAATTGTTCATTATTAATATTAAACCAGGAATATTCTGTGGAATGGAATTGATGGCAGAGAAGTTGGAGACAGGTGGACCAGTTGTCACTGTGCCATCCAAAATGGTAAACAATAGTTGCATGAGACTATTGAACACTTGAAATGTGCACATGACTGAAGAACTGAATTTTTAATTTTATTGAATTTAATTAAGTTAAATTTAAATATCCATATGTGGTTAGTGGTTAGCATATTGGACAACAAAGATCTAGAGCCTTTCCATCATCACAGAAAATTCTACCTGGGAGTTCTGCTTTAATAGACATAAGCTAAACATAGACAACAATGATGGATTTGTTGTAGAAAAGGAAGGGTCAATTCAGTATAAAAAAATATTTAAAAGAACTGGTTGATGGTCCTTTAAAACTGATTGAATATCGAAGTTCGAATGAGACTAGGAGCCTCCAGCTAGGGTGCTTGACTAATGTTTGAAAAGAAAATCTTTATAATACACACTTTTTAAATACTTATGAAAAGGTAAAGATAAAAAATCATGTTAATATATGCAGGAGCAACAGGTGAATTTAGACCTGCAGTAGTAAAATTATTTAATATCTAGTCACTGTTTATTGCATCTGGGATACTATAGAAATATTTATATTGTTTTATTTGCAATTCTATGATGCAATATTAATTCATTGCACAATATTACTATAATTTTCACTTTATGTATGTAGAAAAAAGGCTTGAAAAAGTTAAATAACATATGGAAAATTGTGCAACTACATAATGATGGAGCAGGTATTTCAACCTTCATCTTTCTAACAGCAGAATCAAAATTTGTAATTGCTAAGTTCCACTGCTTCTCGTTCTATACAATGCTACTTGAATAGTCTGATCTAACACTCTTCTTTAAGCAAAGGCTACTGTGAGAAGAAGCCACCAAAGGATACGTGATTTGGTGATAAGTTAATGTAGACATTGCAAACTCTATAAAAAATCTAATATTCTTATTTTTTCTGAGCACATAATCAAAGCACTTACTTACATTTTCATAGTAAACATTCAATTGAATTTATCGAAGCAATAAATTATTTAATATAAACTACAAATTAAAGTATATAATATTGTCATATTAATTACTTTAAAATAAGATAGTATTTTAAGTCACATTGTAAAAACTTTTTTGTGAGATCTGAGAAACATAAACCTTGTGTATCAATAAAGGTACCGTCGTAAATATACAGTTTGAATTTTTATTATTTTTATTTTTAATTGACAACTATATATTTATAAGGTGATATTTTGATGTTTGTTTGATATTGTGATATGATTGAATCAAACTACTTAATCAGTCACCTCACATACTGATTTTGTGGTGAAAATATTTAAAATCTATTCTTAACAATTTTGAAATATATGATGCATTACTTATTATAATTATTCTGCACAACAGATTATTAAAACTTATTCCTCCTCACTGAAATTTTGTACCCTTCGATCAACATCTTTCCATTTCCCATCCACCCCATCTCCCAAACTCTGGTAGCTACCATTCTACTCACTACTTCTAGAAGTTCAACTTTTGTGGATTCTACATATAAGTGAGATCATGAAGTATTGCTTTCTGTGCCTGGCTTATTTCACTTACCATAATGTCCTCCAAGTTCATCCATGTAGCTGCAAATGACAAAATTTACTTCCTTTATAAGGCTATATAGTATTTCATTGTGTGTGTGTATATATATATATATATATACATATACACACACACACACACACACACACACACCACATTTTCTTTTACCATTCATCCAATAATAGACATCTAGGTTGCTTCCATAACTTAGCTATTGTGAATAATGCTGCAAAGCTATATCTTTGGTAAATTGATTTCAATTCCCTTGGATCTATTCTCAGAAGAGGGATTGATGGATCACAATAATTTCATTTTTGGTTTTCTGAGGAACCTTCATCCATTCTGTTTTCCCTAATGGTTATATCAATTTACACTACCTCTGACAATGACAAGTGTTCCGTTTTCTCCACACCCTCACTAACATTATCTATCATCTTTTCCATGATAGCCATTCTAACAGGTGTAAGGTGGTATCTCATGATTTTAATTTGCATTTCCCTGATAATTAGTGACAATCAGCATTTTTAAATGTATCTGTTATCCATTCGTATGACTTTGTGGGGGAAATATCTATTTAGGTCCTTAGCTCATTTTTTGATTGGGTTCTTCATTTCATTGCTATTAAGTTCCTTAAACTCTTAGATATTAGCCCTTCTCAGATGTACGGTTTGCAAATATTTTCTCCCAATCTGTAGATTGTCTTATCACTCACTTCCTTTGCTATACAAAAGCTTTCTAGTTTGATGCAGTCTTGTTTGTTTATTTCTGCTTTTGTTGCCTGTGCTTTGCGGGCCTCATCCACAAAATATTTACCCAGAACAATGTCATGAAACATTTCCCCTATGTTTTTCTCTAGCAGTGTTGCAGTTTCAGGCATATGTTTAAGACTTTAATTTGAGTTGATTTTTGTATATGGTATGAAATAAGTTTCCAATTTCATTCTTCTATATATAGCTATCCAATTTTGTCAACCAAATTTATTGAAAAAATAAAAATCCAAGTGATCAGAAAAAAAGGTAGGCCATAGAGCATTTCAAAAAAGAGAAGGGGACTTAAGCTGCAATGCATAAATGCAAAAGAGTGACTGCAAGAAGTTTTAACCAACTAAATTCAGTCTCCTGGGTCATTTTGCAGAGGATGAGCTTACAGCTCTGGTTAACTCACTCCACCTGGCCTGAAGACTGAGGTTTCCAGGCACAATGCAGATAGTAAGAGATCTGCAGGGCGCTAGAGACCCCCTGCACTACCTGTGTAGCAAAGGCAGGCCTGTTATCACTCTGTAAGGATTGGGGAAGGCCAAATCGAGATATGATGTCCTCCAGAAGTCTTTGGGAAACTTCAGTGGCCTTTTCAGTCCTGCAAGGGAAAGCCTCAACCCAACAACTAAAAGTGTCGACAAACACTAATAAGTACTTGAATCCTCTATAAGGAGACATTTGGGCAAAATCTACCTGCCAGTCCTCACCAGGGTAGGTCCCCTTTCATTGGGCTAGAGAGGCGAGTTTTGCCCTCAAAGCCCCTTGAGGAATACTGGTTTCGCAAATAGTACATAGTGAGGGGACTTGTTTAATAGTGGAGGCTAGTAAAGAAAAATGGTGTTCCAGGAGATGTCTGAGTGGCTTTGGGCCAAAGTGGGTAGTATTCTGAACAGCTTCTGCCAAGTTTTTGACTTCTTCATCCAGTAATAGATAAAGGTTTCCTTTAACTATCCAGAGGGGCTCAAGTGGTATCCTTGAGTCAACCCATCAGATATTTCTAATGTAGAATGAGCTGGAATAGGGAGAGTGGGATTAGAAGGGACTAGGGCTCCAATTAGCTAAGGAAACACCTCACCCAGGGTGGCCCTTTTGGCAGCTGTGTCTGCAGCATGATTTCCTTGTGCTATTAGAGCAGCTCCCTTTTGCTCTCCCTTACAATGAAGGACCATCACCTCAGCTACTTCCTGAACAGCCTCTAAAAGACAATCTGTCGCCCATACTTAATTGGCATTCCTTGAGAGGTAAAGAATCCTTGCTCTCTCCAAATATATGCATGAGCATGTAACCCTAAATATACATATTTAGAAACTGTAGAAATGGTCACTTTCTTATCTTTGGCTAACTGGAGAGCTCAGATTAGGGCTATAAATTCAGTTAATCTGTCAGATGTGTTTGCTGGTAAAGCCCAGGCCTCTACTTCTAGACTCTCAGTCCCACTGTTACATAACCTGCATACCATTCCCCATCCTTAACAAAACTGCTGCCATCAGTAAACTATTGATGGGCTTGAGGGATGGGGGTCAAGAGTAGATCTACCCAGGGAAGATAGTGGTAGAGTAATCTCTTCACGATTATGCAATACCTGCTTGATTCCCCTACGGTCTCTTCTGGAAGAAGAGTGGCAGGGTTGAATCCAGAGAAAGTCTGAATTTTTAGGTCAGGGGTTTCCATAAACATAACTTTTAATAGGAAGCTGAGATCCATTTTTTCCCCCCACCCCAACCTGAGGAGCTCAGAGACCAGGTGAGAAGTTCTAATAGTAAGGAAAGCTCTCATTGTGAATTTAGTGGCCTCTAATAAAAGATATGGCTGCTATTGCCTTCAAACAGGCAGGCCATCCTGCAGGCAAGGGGTCCAATTTCTTTGAAAAATAGGCCATTTGTTCTAACTGTGACCCCAAAAGCTGTGTTAACACCCCCAGAGCTATTCCATGTCTCTCATGAGCATATTAATAGAAGGTTCTGTGAGGGTGCAGGAGGCCTAAGGCTGGGGCTTAGAGTAAAGCCCTTTTCAATGCCAGAAAAGCCCATTTTTGTTCAGGTTCCCATATTAGAGGTTCCTTATCAGTGTTTCCTTTTAGGCTTTTATAAAGGTTCTTAACAGAATCCCATTAAGTATCCAATTCAGCAGAAACCGTAAATCTAAGCAGAGCACAGAAGGGGACAAGTGGTGGGTTCAGGTAGGACAAACTATGACCCCGACATGCTCCAGGGACAGTTCTCACTGTTCTGGGGTAAGAACAAGATCCAGGTAGATCATCTTAGATTGAGCCAATTGGGCTTTGGGATGGGACACCCCATATCTCTTTGTCAGCCAGGAATTGCAGGATCCAAATTGCATGTTCCCAAGTCTCCTATAAGCTCGGGGAGCAGATCAATGGGTCATCAACATACTGAAGCACCACACCCTGGTAGAGTTGTAGGTCATCTAGATCTTTCCCCAAAGCCTGGCCAAAGATGAGGACTGTCCTGGAACCCTTGTGACAACACCATCCAGGTTAATTGGGGGGTGTGCCATGTAGGGGTATCAATGCAAAAGCAAATAAATTTTGACAGTCAGGGTAGAGAGGAATTCAAAAAATCATCCTTTAGGTTCAAAAGACTATAATGAGTAGTCTCTGGGGGAATATTACCAAGTATAGAAGGATTGGCCACCACAGGGTGCAAAGGTACCAGTGCCTCATTGACTGTCCTTAAGTCTTGCACCAATTGGTAAGTACTGTCCTTTTCCCAGACAGGTAAAATAGGGGAGTTACAAGGAGAGCAAGTTGGATAAAAACACCTGAAAGTAGGAATTTTCTCATAAGGGACTCAAGACCTACTGGGCCTCAGGTCACAAAGGATACTGTTTAACACAAGGACATAATGAGATGGACCATAACCAGCTGGGCCATTTTTGCATGGCCCAGGGAACCAACATCCCAGATTACTGCAGAAATGTCTGCCCTAAATTCTTGTTGACTTTGGCCCAAGACCTCTGATTATATTAAGAGACCTCTAAGACTTGGTTTCTCCTGAGGGTAGAAAGAAACCCACACTCACAATTTAAAAACCAAATTGTGTCCTAGCATGTTGCTAAGACAAGTAGGAATTACTGTAAATGTGTATGAATGTTCAATGATCACATCCTCCCACAAACAACACAAAGGGAATGTAAAGAATTGTTTGGTAGGGAACCCAGAGACTCTGGTGACCACACAGGATTGAGTACTCCGTTTTCTGGAGTAGGTGAGGAGGACAAAGTAGGCAGCCCTAGTATCAAGAAGAAAATTTACTCGCCTACCTGCCACCAGGCAGGTTACCCTTAGCTCCAGTGCAGTGATCGTCATCTGCCAGGGAGCTGACAGGAGTGGGCTCCTTCATTGTTGTACCATGATCTGGGAACTCACTCACCTCCTGGGATGATCTCATAGGACAGAGTGCAACCCAGTGACCTGTTTGATGGCACTGATGACAAGGGGCCTTGGGTGGCCTATCCTTATTGGAACAGTTCTTAGCCCAATGCCCTTTCCTTCAGCAGATGAGGCCCTTCCTTTGGTGGGGGCTTTGGCCATTGGTCCAAATGTGGGTACCAATGCTGCCATTAACTGGGCAGGCCTAGCCTCCTTCCTCCACTCCTTCTGCCAAGAATGAGACTTGAGTTCAGAGGTTCTGTTATAAAAAACATAATTAGTGGCAGCCACTGTATCATCCAGAGAGGCCAGAGGGTCCTGGACAAGCTTCTGGAGCTTTCTCCTAATATCTGCTGCTGCTTGGGTCAAGAACTTGTCTTTTAATATCACCTTTCCCTCATATGGCTTAAGATTGAGAGCAGTATACTTCTTTATGGACTCCTGGAGCCAATCCAGGAAGGCTATGGGATTTTCCTCGGGCCCCTGGGTTATGTCAGATACCTTAGAATAATTGACCACCTTTTCCCCGGCAGCCTTAAGGCCAGCCTGGACACATAATAAAAAATATTTTCTCTCTCACCTCTCTTCTGAGGAACTATTATTCCACCCGGTCAGTCATGGGCACCGCTGTTTCCCCCACTGGATATCTAGGATCTGAAAGGTGTAATCCAGTGGCAAACTTCTGTGCCTCTGTTAACACTCTGGATTTCTCAAAGTCATTTAGTATGGCTAAAATAACATGGACATCTTTCCAACCCAAATCATAGGCTAGAAACAAATGCTGGAATGTCTCTACATATTTATCAGAGTGATCAGTGTAGCTCCCCAGATTCTGTTTAATTTGTTTAATTCTACTAAATTAAATGGCTTATGGATCAGGGTTGGTTGGGACTCCCTGGCTACTTCCACCAAGAGTAGGAGCTGAGCCACATTTCTCCCTGGTGGAGGTAGAGATGGCACCACCTCCCCATTTGTAGGGCCCCCCTGAGGGCTCCCCGAGTATGGGGGCAGCTAGGAACAGGTGGAAACCTGAGGAAGATCTAATACCATAATCTTACTTAACTCAGAACATCCCTTCATCCCTTGCACCACCGAGGATTTTCCTGTAAATAAAAGAAAGACTGTATATATGGTATTTCAGCCCATTTTTCTTCCCTTTTGCAAAAAAAGTTCCAGTTATAAGACAATGGGGTGAGAGTCCTGTGGGGCGGCCACTCTTCTCCATTATCCAGCTTGTACTGTGGCCAGGTGGTCAGACAGAAGAAGACTAAACATTTTTTTCTTCAGAGTATCTGGGTCAAACTTAACCCAACTTGAGAGAATGCACCCCAAAGGGGTGTTAAAAGGGATTTTTGATCCCTGTGCACCCATCTAGAAAGTAAGGAGGGGAAAAGAGGGGGAAAGGAAAGACCTTGCCAGCTGGGGTCTGTTAAGCTGGGTTTCCCCCATCTGGCCAAGGAGGGAAAGGGGAGAAGCTTTACCGGCTGGAGTCTGTTAGAGCTGGGCGTGTCCAGGTAACGACCTGGGCCATTTGGTTGAAGTTCTGTTTCATAGGAAGAAGGGTTGTGCACAGCCCCTTAAACTTAAGAGACTCTTGCTTTTTTTTTTTTTTTTTTCTTTTGAGCACAAAGGCAATGATATCTGTTGGTATAACAACCTGGTCATTTGTAAAAGTATTAGCACCTGTAATTGGGTGGCCAGCCACAATAAGGAAGGCACCTCCTAGACACAGTTATCTGAGTCAGAGCATTTTCATGGAAAAAGATGAGCTGGTTTACCTACACAGAGAAATTCAAGTTATGGCACCATAAATGTCAGGGTGGCACTCTGTCCTCAGTTTTTGGTGTACTGTTGGTCGAAGAATGACCAAACACATCAGTATCAAGTTCAGACTATTACCTTGGAAAAAATCACCAGCAGGGCCAATAAGATGGAATAACCCCAGACAGGAAGCAGTTTTACAAGAGCAGCTCTTTACTGTAGAACAAAACAGGTCTGTCTCCATGAGTGGAGAAAGACAGACCAGCTGACTCACTCTCTCTCTCTGACTTCTTGGATTGTTTCCTTTTATTAGCCCAGTCTGGTGGAGGACTCTCGGGAGGTGTGGTATATTATCAAATGATCAACAGGTGTCCTCAAAATTTCATCTGCCTGGAAGGAGGTCTGGGTGGAGGCTTGAAGCTGCCATGACAACCTGGTGAAGTGGAGAGAAGCTGCTGGAAGATTCATTAGTATTCAAAATTCCTATTTCTAAAACAAACAAAAGGCCAAACCCATTGTTTCTGTGGCAGTCCAATTTGACCTTCATAAAACCATTAAAAATAGATATTCCTAGGCACCCAATGTCATTAGCTGCAAAATACGTGTTTTATGATAAATGCTGGAAGGAAAAGCAAAAACAGGCTACACTTGGTGGCTAAATTTGTTATTAACTCCCGATGACTTCACTGAAAAAAATAAATACTTCTGAGGCAAATGCTGCTGCTCTTCTTTTGGGAGTGGAGAAAAACAGACTGACTGACTCACTTGCTCACTCTTTCAACAGACTGACCCAGTCTCTCTCTGACCTCTCGGATTGTTTTCTTTTATTAGCCCAGTCTGTGGGAGGACTCTCTGGAGATGTGAGATGTGATCGAGTGATCAACAGGTGTCCTCAATTCCACCTGAATATACAAGCTCCCTCTCTGAAAGCTCACCTGAGGGAAGAACCACAATATATATTCAAGCTAATGGCATAATAATTACCCTTAGGTTACTCTAGGTCACTTTCTAAATCCTATCATGCTTGGGCTGAGGAATTCCTCGATTGATAAAGCAGTCCCTCCGTCCCCAGGTATAGCAGGTGCTCAGGATAGGATTAAGGGCGGGGCAACACCAAAAGGGAGCACCTGCCATTATCCTCCTTCCCAGGTGGAGCAATTGCTGGAGACAGCACCAAAGCAGGGAATCCTTTTCCAGAGAAGAGCTGGAGATCCTAACTATCTACCTGATATTAATACATAGTCTGAATGAAACAGTTTATTACACATTTTCCTTGTTAAAAAAAGAGTAAAACATTTTGCAATTACAACAAAAGTAAATGATTAAGGCTAAAATATAATTTTAAAAAGGTGACACTTTGAAAGAAATCAATAGAGTTCTTTGTCTCTCTTTGTCTGCTAGTAACATTATGCAGAATAATAACCTTTAGGATTTGCATCTCTCAGAAAGTCTGTAGCATATGGATCTGATCATTAAATGATGCGTTAGGTTAGCAGAAATTTCTATTATTTGGAGATGAAACCTAGAGTATAAAAAGCAATTCATGTTTAAAAAAAAAACAAAAACACTGAATCAGATGTTTGTTGATGTTATTAAAGACAGTAGGTACTTTTCTCCCCAGCATTTGTCTCTGATACTATCCACAGAAATGGAGGTCAGTTATCCCCGTCATAATCAGAGTCAAAAAAAACGATTCAAAGAGAAAAACATTGCAAAATTTGTAAAATTTGTTAGAAAATAAAGGGAGACCAAGGGTTTTGAGACTCTGTAGAAAATGATGCTTTGCACTGGTAACAAGAATACTAGTCAGGCGGGTCCTTAAAGGGAAGGGATTGTTTTAAGAGAGGGAATAAGGGGAGATTAATGTGAGGGACCACTCGTGAGTCTCATTCTGAAGATCTAAGTCCTTGCCGACTATGGGTGTACTCAAATAAGGAAGAGGAAGGCCTAATTCGTCTACTTGCCTTCCGTTAACCGCATATAATTTTGGTACAATTCCAGGGTGCTTAGAGAAATAAATATTTAAAATCTTACTATGTTTACTAATAAAAAATAAAGCTCCCTTTTCAAATAAGAGAAACAGGCAAAAGTAAGGAATTTATTGAATTTTATTATGTTTAGGAATTTTCTGATAGCCACTTGAAAGGAAAAAGGGAAGAAAGAAATTTGTACCTGGAGTCTCCATTTAGCCCATATCTGACATTGTTAGAGAATGAAATTTTCTTGCTCAGGATGTGTGGACAACAGGCCAAAGAGGTCTTGTTCATTATTCGTTGCTTACCACATCTGATTAAGAGCCACGAGTTCTTTGTTCATGATTTCTGATTAATGGTTCACACATGGCTTCCTCAGGCAGTGGTTCCAAGTTGTGAGACCTAGGTTAAGCCACAGAACTTACGATAAAGGTAGTGGTCTATCCTGTAGTATAAACCAGTAGTAGTCTGTGCCTATCCACATGATTGTATGCAAACAATTTACTTCACGGATTTTTAAATTGTTTTCCCACAAAGCTTTGTTGAAACATCTCACACTTTAGTCTTCTTACTCGTTCCCTTTTTAGTAAAAACATTCACACACACCTGAGATACAGTTGTCTTGAGACATTTGGTTTAATAAAAGGTATTCTGCATGGGGATATGTAGAACAATTCCAGGACAGCTCTCGTCATCAGAAGGGACATTGGCTGCAACTTCAGGAAGCACATTTTGGTGACAAAGAATAACCTTCTGCAAGCTGACCGCCTAGTAACCACTCCCATTGGACAACTTAACCAATATGTTTGTTCCGTTCCGTCTATATATTCCATAGGAATAGGGTTCCCAGATAAAATATAGGATATCCAGTTAAGTTGAAAATCAGATGCCATTTTTTAGTGTAATGCATTGGTTGACTACCTGAAATTCAGATTTAACTGGCATGCTCTAAGGCAATGCCAGTTCCACAGGACAGAGAAGGCAGTAACCTAGATACAGGTTATATTACTTGCCTAAGAATCTTTTAAGGATTGAAATTACATCCTTCTAGGAAATTTATTTAGATTAAAAAGTTAGGGTAGGTGGAGCTAAAGACACTAGAACACAAAGAGAAGCAAGGTAAGGGTTGTAAGAGGATAAGAGGGGTTCGAATCAGTTATCTCCTTCTTGGGGAAACTCAACTCTTACAGAAATTTAAATAGTGTACTCGAGCACAGACCCTGCCACATTCATGGTCCACATCTCATCAGAAAACAACAAACAAATAATATTTGCCTTTTTTCATCTATTTACTAACTGCTACAAATGGAAGTACTAAAATAATTTCACATGGAAAGGACATGGGCTTTCAATCAAAGACTTGATTCAAATTCCAAATATTTCCTTTGATTAGCTGGGAAAAAGTAGACTGTGTTATGTAATCTCTCCAAACCTCAATTTCTCACCTTAAATCAATAAAGCAATACTGCCCACCTAAGGGCTGTGACAAGTATTAATATAAGTACTATACTTAATTTAGTGCCTGAATTATGTTAAGTACTCAGTACAGTTTACCTAGTATTACTAAGAAGATATAGCTACAAAATTTAAATGGAATGATATTGTGGCAATCTCTTTTTTATCTAAATAAATGTTTTCAACCAAACTAGACTTCACATATCTTTACCACAATATACTTTACTCCCAGGGAAGTGATTGGGAGCACAGCAAATATTCAAACCCTATTTGCTGAAGGAATGAATATACTCAGATAATTCAATATAAGCATTTGACTTACTGGACTATGAAAGCATGGAAGCAACTTAGAGCCATGTTCTACCATCTTGCCTCAGAACTTTGCCTTTGGGTCTAGAAAAGTAGTTTGCATAGAGGTATATTTTTAATTTGTATTCTTTCTTTACATATTTCCACTACAGCTGATCTGTCTGCATTTCAATTGTTTACCTCATAACAGAAGTTGCAAAAACTCATCTCATAATTGTCAATGTATTAAGTGAAAAAAAGAACTTATTTTATTTTTAACTTTTCTTCTCTTGTGGGAGTCTATAGTTACCTTGTTCGCAAGCTATTGTAAACATGAAATGATCACTTTTCACTTCCAGATAAGAAGAAAATCATGTAGAGAGAAAGAATTTTTACTATGATTATATAGTAACTTATCACAAAATTTTTGCTAAAACTCATTGTTTTTCGTAGCATATAGTTTGCATTAATCGTAAGAAAAAAGGAAAATATTAGTAAAATAAAATAATTTCTTGCCTCCAGATTTGCACATTTCATCTTGCTCTTGCCATCCTTTATGTATATGTTGACCATAACTCAGTGGCTAAAAAAAAATAAAGGAACTTTCTTTTTCACATCAACAGAAAATGACTTCTAAATTAAAGCTACTTCATGTATCCAGTCTTTTCACAATAGGAATTGATGATCTATTATTTTGTTGGGTTTGAAGCTTTTGACAAGAAAAGTAAAAAGACATCTAGTAATTCAGAGAATTAAACTGTGTGGATAGGCAAGATTGAATTCTGTATAAAAAAGAGAAAGAGCCAGAGAGAAATTCATATTGATATGAGACAAATGTTTTGATGAAGTCTTAGAAAAAAGAATAGACACTAATCAAACTAAATATCATTTGTACACTATACACAATGCAAGCAAGAACAGATGTGAAAGGCTGGTGTTAGAGTAATAATGAGAGACAAAGCTGTTCAATGCCAACTCCCATTTTACCTGATTATTACTGGTTGTTTGATTGAATTATATATAAGAAAAGTATGTTGGTAAAGCACTGAACGCATTTCTATTGTTGAACTCACCATCAATCCATCACCAAAAACGACTGACTGCCAGCATTTTAAGACCCCCATAAGGGTCATGAGTCCGAAGGACACACTATAAAGAGATATAAATCTACAGGTAACAAAAGCTGTGTTGTTGAAAAATAATAATAATCACAATACTAGTGCTCAATAATAGGTGAGCACTTTTTATGTGACTGGTCTTGGCCATGTGCTTTGTTTTCATTTTCTTTTTTACTCTTTTCAGAAACCCTGAGGCAAATATAATTGTCATTTATTTTATAGGTAAGGAAACTAGTTTAAAGAAATTAGATAAATGACTAAACGTAACATGGCCAATAACTGGAAGAGCCAGGATCTATATATGGCTTCTCTGCTATCTGGTCAATATGTGATCATAACCTGAAGCAATTTGCCCATCAATAGAGTAAGTAAATAATGATACCCAGCCCTGAGGGTTATTGTGGTCTCAAATGAGAAAACATTGGAAGTTTGTGAAATTTGTGAAGTCTAATACAATATATTAAAGACATTTTTATCATTAGCAAATAGCAAGTTAAGGTAAGTCAGGGTACTGGTTTGTTTTTAAAAATAAATAAAATAAGGCTCAGACTTTATGATAATTACAGTATAGTTTGACAATTTTATATATAATTAAAAATAGACAATAGTATGAAATCTTCAAAAAGAGTTCACAAGTAGAGATTCAATATGAAGGACAGTGGTCAGAAAAAAAAGAGAAGGCTCAAATAGCAGGTAAGAAAATCATATGGGCATTTTAGGACAATGTACCAGGCTCAGCAGAAATATTCAGGAAAATTTATGTAACTCAATTGGCTAAGTGCAATAGATGACAATTTTTAATGAATTGGTTAGGTGCGATGTATAACAGCTTCTAATTCCCTGAAGCCTGACCAATATGTTTTACTTTTTACCAACACAAGAAGTGAAAAGTAACAGATAAAATATATTTCTGCAGTATTAACATGCATATGACTTTTTTAGTGATTTTGCACATCTCTATAGGATTAAATTTTGTAATTAATTTTCTATGAAGATGTCTGTCCATATCCTTTGCTCCTTATTTGCTATTGATTTGCCAAATATTTCTTCTTTATTAGTTGGAGAAGCTTTTCATGTGTTAGAATAATATTCTTCATGATATGAGCTACAAATAGTTTTTCTAATTAATATTTGTCTTTTGTCTATGCTTATGTTGACTTGGTAGAGGATATAAAAACATATTCTTTTTTTTTATGGATTCGAAGTTTGTGCCATGTGGAAAAAATATTCTAAAATTTTTAAAAAGATACATTGTTTCATGGTTTCCTCTAAGATTTTTTTGGTTTTATTTTTATAGTTAAATATTTGTTCCAAATGGGATTCTCCCTGCAGTAAAAGTGTGAGACAAGATTCAAATTAATTTATTTCCCAGGCATCTACACAATTATTGAAATAGCATTTATTACAAAAATGAAACTTTATCTTTCACTAAATTTCTCTACGTATTCTCTTATAAAGTTTTTCTTCTTTTATAATGATCTATTAACTTATGCATCAACATCGCAGAGTTTAAAAAGTATTATAACTTTGTAGTATGTGTTATAATGTAGCAGAGCTAGTCTTTCAACATTATTATTTTCAGAATTTTTAGGGATACTCTTACTTGCTTATTTAACCGTATGAACTTTAAATTCATATTTTGTAGTGTGAAGATCTCTTATTTTTATTTCAATGTATCGATTATCTTAGGAAAAATTTCAGTCTTGTTATGTTGAACTTCCTGCTTTTCAAATAGCACGTAAAAATATGCAAATAACATAACTAAGTTTCTCCATACAGTCTTCCTTGATGTCCACATCCAAGACATAGCAAAATAAACTTGACTATCTAGGCTGATTAGGGAGGCCCTGAGGTTTAGCCTGATTGTGTCACTCTCAGCACCTGTATAAAAAGTCACCTAGTTCGGGTAGCTCAGATTAGTAATCTGGTGGAAGAATGAGATCAGTCTACAGCAGAAACTGGGATAGGTCCTGGAGCTGACAAAGAAGAGGCAAGATTGGTGCGGGTACACAGCCAGTGAGGACTGAGGATAGACTAAGGCAGCTGAGAGATGACTCAATACCAGAAGCCTTGCCTAAACTCAAAGGAACAAACCAAACCAAACCCCAGCAACAGCATCGAAGCCAGCAGAGGAAGTGCAATTTAGTGCAAGAGCAGCACCAGATTTTCCTCAGGCATCCTTCTAGCAGGGTAGTTAAATGTCCAACAGCATACCTTGGCCTAATTGTGTTATTAATCGTCTGCCTCCTACATTTTATTAATACAATATCAATTTTAGAAATGTAGAAATTTTTCTAGTGTATTTTCCTTAAATCCTTAGCAAACAGAATACTGGCCAGCACTTAGTGGTTCCTCCAAAAATATTTTTGAAAAAACCTTAATAAATACATATAAAATAAATAAATGAGTAAAAATGCATGAATAAATGGAGTGATATTCTGCAAAAAGTATTACCTCTGATTATTGCATTTCGTTTGTTTTTTTAGTGAGATGGGCCATGGGTGAATAGAAAGGGAAAGCCCAAAATGGCAGAGCTGTGGGAAGGGAGGTATGAGAGTCGAAGCCAAACATGCAGTTATTCTATTCCTTGAATTGTATTATGTTTAACTATATGGTCTAGATGAAGCCAAAATTATTACTTCAGTGATTTAAAAAAAATTTTTTTTTAAGCTGTCTGTATGGCCCTGACCATGGTATTTGCCTGACACAAATTTTATTTCAAGTTTTATGGTCATTTAACACCTTGACCTTTCACCTTCACTCCAAAAAGCATATTGAAGAAAGCATTGACTTTGCTTGTTATTGTTGAAAAAATATATGTTCCAGATAAAATTTTGCTTTCCGTGGCTAAAGCAAGTTTCTTATTCATGTGTTCATTATGAGTGAACTTGACCATTGCAATAGTTTCCATAATCGCTTCCCTACCGTTAGAACAATTTTTGATGATATCACCCTCATGCTTCACTTGCTTAATTAGACCCCAGTGCATCAATGAGTCATTTTAACTTTCTTCTGCGAAGGCTCTTCCTGCCCAGGGTTAACCCCTGTCTCTAAGTTTTATGCTGTTCTTCTTAGCCAAGGCTGTAAGATATTCTAGTACAGTTGCTTTCTAGACAAGTTGAGTAAGATTTTATTTATAACAGAAATGCATCTTTACTCATTTCTTTAATGCCATCTGAGTGGGGAAGGGATTTGATATTTATTGAATACCTACTATGCATGAAGATGCTATGCATTATCACATTCATGGTTATATTTAAAATTAAGATATTATTTTCCTTACAGAAAATTAGTAATTGTTAACTGCAAAAAAATTGGCAATGTAAACATTCACAAAACAGAAAACTAAGTTAACTAATCTTCTTTCTCAGCCCAGAAGTAACCATTTTAAATATTTGGATTGTATAATGTATGTATGTATAGAGTTTTCCTATAGATATGTTTAGCACATGTATAGGGTTGTGCTGTTTATAAAGATGTCTATTTATTAAATCATGACCATTTTTTCATTTATTAAAATAGTTTTGAAACATCTTGTTTAATGACTCTGTAAATTCTATTGTAAAGCGTATATGTTCTTCCTTATGGACAAATGGAATTACAATTGATGGAATTAAAAACACTAGTTCAAACAAAGAACAAGGAATTTGGGGAAGACAACCTAATATGAGTAATATTCTCATGATATGGTGCTCCTGTGTTATGTTTAGTTTAATTTAACAACTGATTTTAAAAAGAATGATTTCTTATGCTATAAGAGGATTGTGTAAAAATCTTCCATAATAAAAAGAATTGTGAACCAAGTGTCATACTTTTAGTAAGTGATTTATCAATAACTAGCTTAACATACACTGTGTGTGCATGTGCGTGTGTTGGATATATGAAAATTTATACATTATCAGTTTCCACCGGCTTAAGTGGGATGTGATGAAAGTGTGGCCTTGTCTAGTATCAATAAACAGCTCAATTTTGTAGGATGATCGGAGACGGGCAAGTGGTAAGTCAGAAACTTACATTTAAATCCAGGATTCTTCAAACTTTTTCTTAAATTCCTGCTTTATTTCCTGAATGACACTTGGGTGCTCTTGAGAAATAGTATTAGCCAAAAGTTAATGTCATAGCAGTCACCAAACACAGAAGAGCTGTTTTGCCAGCAGGACCTGGATGGATTATAGCCCAGAGTTAGGGAGGAGGACGGAGGGGTCCCCTCTTGTGTCTTCCCCACAGCTGTCTTTTGTGCTCTGCTGAGTCCACCCAGTAGAAGAAAAGGATCAGGAAAAGGAATTAAGAGAGCGTATTGATATAGACATCTGTGAAGGCTTTGCCCTATATGTGGATTTTCATTTCAATGTATTTAGTTTTTTTCTTTAATTTTGAATTATTATGGGTACATAATAGTTGTACATCTTAATAGGGTACATGTGATATTTTGATTATTCGGAATTTAAGTATTCAAAAAATAAAATCAAAGCTTACTTTGAAATCAGTGAGAAGCACTGAAAACCCAAAACATTGTGTATAAGAAACCTCCCAAGATATAGAAAATAGCATAAGCCATGCTGAAAACATCCCCACTGGGGAAGACCACTGCAAAATTTATCGGCAAAGGCTTGGATGGAGAGGTAGCACATAGTTTATGAGTTTATTTTCTAGGACACTGTTTTGATAGCGGTGGTAGTAAAACTTTCTTTGAGATAAATTGGTAAAGCAGAAGGTCAACGTCAACGTGATGCTGAATCAGCCTTTGCAGACGTGTTCTTAGCAACCTCAGAATGAGGCTTCATTTGTATAACTTCACACGTGACCCTCCCAGGCAGGCCAGTATCTCCGAGAGTTTATTCTCAGATAATTATCTGGGAAATTCTAAATTACTCAAGAATAAATTATTAGCACAAAAAATCTGATAACTATTTCAAAAAGCTAGTTTTTTTTCTCTATAGCAGTTTTTAAATGTTTGAAATTCTCTCCTCATCACTGTTATTTTCTTTAATATTTATATGCTGTGCTTGAAAAATCAGGTGATTCTCAGGAATAATCCAGGTTGATAAAGCAAATCGATAATGAAGACATTACATATCCAGTGAAGCACACAGAGGGTTATTTGGCAGCATTTTCATGAATTTGACTCTGACAGTGGAGGTTGTCTCCTCCTCAAAACCCAACCCCCAACCCTACATTTACTGAATAGAAACAGAGGGAATTAAGAGAAACCGTCAGGCAAAATAGAAGATGTTTGATATGACAGATTTAATTAGCTGACACAAATATTATAATATACTAGCGCTTTTAATAACATGACCTTCAATTGTTCCTCAGGGGATACAACACAACAAAGAGAAAGATCTTTCTTTTAAAATGACAGCTGCTGATAATTCTCCGTATTTACGCATTTCCTCCCTTCTAAAAAGCACATCTCCTTAATTTTGCGATGTTCCTCTAAGGTTAACTGATCTGAACTCATATTCCTAATAATTCAGCTTTTGCACAGTAGGCCAAGTTCATTGCAAAGTCAGGGGAATAAGGATTATTCAAAATCTGGGGCTAGGAAAGGCCACAGAAGAAGAATAGAATGAAAAGCCACCGAGCTGAAAAATGAACATTGATCCTAGATTATCACAAAAGTCACCTCAATATTCTCCTAGTGTCTGTGCTACCTCCAGATGCTCAATCTATCCTGGCCTGCCTGCAGATTTATTATTTCTTAAACACATCTTTGATCATGCAGCAGCCACACATAAAAATGTTCCATAGCTCCTTATAACTGAAGTACAAATGCTATCTCCTTTATCCTTTAGACACTGCTTGTCTTGCCACACTGCTTCTACATTCCTCAACCACGGAAAGTAACCGCTTCAGCCAGGCTGTGCTATGTTGCCTCGGCTTGACTTAAACATCACAGCCTCCTCCGACCTTTCTCGCAAGGCCACTCTCAAACACACATATGACAGGCTACCTGCTGCCTCGTACCCACCTTTTCATTGATCTCTTCCTCAAATATTTTAGAAAAATATGATTACGTTTCACTCCAAATTTCTAGAACACCCTGCTTTTATAGTGGATAATGTGTTTTACATGCCCAATACCCGCTTCCTGGAGTTCAAAGTGAGGTCCTGCAGCCAGGGACCATTCCTACTACTTGATCTTCCAAGTGCACCCTTGTTACGCAGTAACCACCCAGCGGTTAAGCCAATGATCACTGATGTATTTAGCACCGTCTTAGTCCATTCAGGCTGCCGTAACAAAATATCATAAACCGAGTGTTTGTAAACAACAGAAATTTATTTCTCACACGTTTTGGAGGATGGAAAGTCTGAGATCAACGTGTCGTAAGATTCAGTGTCAGGCGAGGACCCACTTTTCGGTACATAGATGATGCTTTGCTTGCTATGTCCTCACATGGTGGAAAGGGGGCAAGGCAGCTTTTTGGACCTCTCTTATAAGGACACTAATTTCATTCATAAGGGCTCTACCTTCATGACCTAATCACTTCCCAAAGGCTTCACCTCCCAACATCATCATGTTGGAGACTAGATTTCAACATATGAATTTTGGGGAGACACAAACATTTCAACCATAGCAACCACTAAGCCTGAATAGAGTTATATAAACCTTGAGATATGGATAATATAAATAAAGCAGAGAATGCATTCCAGTTATCTCCAAATTTGTACTTAACAAAGGTCATTAAGAGACAATCAATAAGGAAGAATCATGAGGTAGGTGGCCCTCTCCTGGCCTGCAGGTGTTCCTGCCTTCTCCCTGGGCCTACTCTGTGCCTGGTTTACACAGGACAGTGGCTGGACTCCATTCTTCACGATGAACATCTTACCTGATCCTGCAGAAATCTTGTCTATTTCCTCTGGTCAGCTCCTCTTCGCTCAGATTTTTCTGCTTAATAATTTGTCTAGAGATTTATGCTTTAAGCAATTGGACAAAATAATTTAGAAAGAATGGATCTACACTGTGGGTTGAATGTTTTAGAGCCAAATGAACAGTTAACATATAGAGAAAAGTAACTAACATTTCCTGAGTATTGGTATATTCTAGGGGCTAAGCAAGGCTCTCGATTAATATATCTTATTTATTCCCAATTTTTAACAATGGGGAAATTGAAATCAGAACAGCTAATCAACAAACCCAAAGCCACACAAAGTAACATAGCTCATATTTCTGCTCAATATGCTGTTTTTAAAATAAGCTTTTGTTTCTCTTGAGTGCATACCTAGGTGAGGTATGGCTCAGTCATACGACAGATGTATGTTCAATCATTTTAGAAACCCTAGAACAATTTTCCAAGTGATTGTATGATTTTACCTTCTCACCAGCAGTTATGAGTATCCCAGCACCACTACATTTTGCCATAACTTGGTATTTTCAGTAATCTAAAACTGTAGCCACTCTAGTCTAGTAGGCGTCAACATAAATAACAAATAGAGAGAGATTCTCCAAAGATAGTGAGTTTATTTGGAAATGAGCAAAAATAATGCAATACAGAATATGTGTGCCATGGCAACTGTGGGCACATTTGAGGAGGCTGAGACAAGGGGAAGCTTTTAAAGGCAAAAGGAGGAATACGTACAAGGTGTTTTGACACAAAGCAAACATCGGTTACGGGGGCTTACCAAAGTTGACATCAGTTCGTTAGCGGGGACACCGTATCAGTCAAGTGTTCTTGCACATGTGGCAAGCAGTGGTTTGGAAAGTCCTTGTTAAAAGTTTTTGTTATAGGCGTATGTCCTTAAGAGCCTTCAGAGTCTTTGTAATTATTTTTATAGGCAATATGTGCATGAGGGCCCTCCCTTCCTAACCTGTTTCCCTCTTGGCTCAGCTTTTTCTGCTTAATAATTTTGTTTGGGTTTAACACAAGTGACTCCATCTTGATATTGACAACTTTCATGTAGGTGTGTATTGGTGTCTTACAGAGGTTTTTACTTGCATTTCCCTAGGGTGAAATCATACTGAGTGTCTTTTCCTGTGCTTATTGGACATTCATATATTTTTTTTCTGTGAAGTTATCTGCTCAAGCCTCTTACCCATTTTTATTGGATTGTTTTTCCTATGTTCACACAAAGACTTGTACATGAATGTTCATAGCTTTTTTATTTATGATAGCCAAAAAATGATTAAAAAAACCCAAATGTCCAAAGATAGGTGAATGGATAAATAATATATAAGATATAGCCACATAATGAATGCTAGACAACTAGAAGCTACTGATACATGTAGCAAAATGTATGAATCGCAGTATCATTGTACAGAGTGAAAGAAGCTATAGCCAAAAAAAAAAATACCATATGATTCTATCTACATATAGACAGCCCTAATTCAATATACATAAAAATATACAGTTCTAGAAGGTGCAAATTAATCTGTAAGCAAATCATCAATTTCCTGAGGCCATGTCTGAGGACATCTTGAGGGTGACAGACATGTTTTGTAGTTTCATTACAGCAATGATGTTGAAGATGTATGCATCTGTCAAAACTCTTCAAATTGTACACATCAAGTGGCAACAAAAATTATATTTCCGGTTGATAAACAAAAAAGGATTGATAGACCAATAGATCGATGATAGATACATACACACGTATCACAGGACAGATCAAATAAAATATGATTTTAGTATTATCCTTCTGACTAGATGAGACTAAAGAAAAGTGTCTCCATTGAGAAATATCTCTACCCTGATTTTGATCTTATCTGGTGCTATCTCTTGTTGCATTCTCTTATTTCCACATCATTCACTGATTTTCTCATAATTCCCATTAAGTAACATATGAAAACTCTCAGTTTTTTCATAATTAATTATGTTTATGATTTAAGTTTAGTGAGGACATTGTTTTTCGAGTCAAAAGGTATTTTTTCTCTGTGTTATATACTACAAAATACTCCATTTTAAGGATGGTATTCTTTGCTGAAGTGTACTCTACCAAACATTTATTACTCCTGCAGATTATCAGGATATGGACTTTCTCTGCCATTTACAGTTTCACTATGAGTTCACGATGACTTCAACAGGAAGAGGATAATTTTAAGGTTCAACATTATCTTTTAAAAAAAAGGCCTCCCATCATGCAGTGATCATTGATAAGCTGACAAGGAATAAAAAGAGTCAAACACCAGCCCACCTGCAGCCTCCTGGATCTTTGCAGTCTCTTGCCCTTTGCAGATTTATTGACATCATAAGAAGACTATCTTCAATGCTTTAGATTCCAAAGGCAGGGATTTCTAATGGTGGAATCCTTGTATTACTTAAATCACATCATTTATGTTCTATCTTCTTCTACTCAATGGACAGGTTCTGCTCCCAAACTGTATCCGTTTTCAGAACACAAATCACTTTTCCAGAATTTTCTAAAGAAACTGTGCAATCATCACCACTATTCATTTCCAAAACTTGTTATCCTTTTAACATGGTAAATTTCATGCTGAATATATTTTATCACAATAAAAAAGTTAAAATAAAAAAAGAAACTATGCAAAACATTAATATTAAACCAGTAGCTCAAACTAAAGTGTTTGTCACCTTAATGAGATTCATTTTGTAATTATTATTGTAAGGATGGGGAACTCACGAGAAGCCCACCCCATCCTTAACATTATGATAGAAAAAAAATGGGAACAGAAACAGGTGACTATCAATAGGTCCGTTCACACGACCAGAGATATAAACACTTTTTAACACATACAAAAAAGAGTTCAGGAAATATTTGTTGAATGTATGGATGTTGAATATCAGGTTAAGTCTGAAAAATAGTTCTCTTTAAAATTGTTCCACTTGCTTCAGAATCAGAAATAAACGTTAATACATTTCAGAGACTGGTATGAATGTTCCAGCATCACCATAACTCCTTCCTCCTTAAACGTATCTCTCATGCTTATAAAGTTCTAACACCTGAAAGGGAGATATATACAGGTAGAAATTTAACTGCAGTGGAGCGGGAAATCTAGCTCAACCATGACATTTTGAAAATGAGTGCTCGACCTGATTCCTAGCTTTAAAAATTAGGCTGGGTGATTTCCACATTTTTTACACATAGCAATGGGTCAGAAATCACTTGGAGGACTACCACTAAATTAGGTGCCTGCAAATATAGGGATTTCCTCAAGTTAAACTCAGGTTCTTCTGCTTCATAATCCGGAATACTTCGAGTATCCTCATACAATGTTTCTGAATAAAGAAGGAGGAAAAAAAAAGGTTCCATGTATCTGCTCTACCCTCTGAATGGAGGCGGAACATCCTTCTTTTTACAAAGATGTCCATAAATTTCTGCATTTTATGCTTAACAAGTTTGAAATTGCCCCACCTTCAAATGACTCTTCTGTCTATACTACAATAATTTTAATAGAGAAAATACTATCTCTAAAGGTGATGAGGTACCTGGTAAGACCAAATTAAATTCTGACAAATGGAGGATATTCTCATATATTCATAGTTTTCATGTTGAAATATATAAATATATCAGTTCAAAGATTTTTTCAAAAGATTAACTCTTTGCATTCTTTCAAAATAGCTTTTTTTCCATAAATATTTTGTAAGAAAATACACATAAGTTGTCTCTACTTATCATGACTTTATGTTTTCCTAAATTTAAATGATGCAAAATCAAAGACTTCACCAATTTTGTTCCATTTTAGCAAAGAATATAAATTTATTCCGTTAAAAATATAAACTCCATCCTTAACTTGAAGAGTTTTAGAAATAGATGGATGTAATTTGTTTTTAAATGGTTACAGGCTATTTGTAATTCATTATGGCAAAAAATATAGGGCTCCACTTAGGGTGATGAAATAAACTTTTCTTTTAAAATAAACTTAAGTTAAAAACAGTTAATTTAAAATATTGCATGAATAATTGTATGGTTATGAGCAAATGTAACAAAAGCTGTGAAACACTACATGAAAGATAGAAGTTTAAAAAATAGTGTTTAATAAAAGTCTCAATTTTAAAAGGGAAAAGTATATATAAGCTCTATCAAAAGATTTCTTCCACAAGTAAAGATATTTCAAATAATATTATAAACTTTCAGAATTAATTAATTTCTTTTTTTGAGACAAGTCTCACTCTGTCACCCAGGCTAGAGTGCAGTGGCACCATCCTAGCTCACTGTGACTTAGAACTCCTGGGCTCAAGCAATCCTCCTGCCTCAGCTTCCTAAGTAACTGATCATACAGGCATGCGACACTATGCCTAGCTAATTTTTTTTTTTTTTTTTTACTTTTTGTGGGGAGAGACAGGGTCTCACTGTGTTGCCCAGGCTGTTCTCGAACTCCTGGCCTCAAGTGATCCTCCTGCCTCAGCCTCCCAAAGTGCTGGGATTACAGGCATGAACCACCAAGCCTGGCAGAACTAAATTTTATACTCCACTTGCACTAGCATAATTTATTTCATTTTTTGTGCTTTACTTTTACAGGAGTAAATTTCAGTGTGTTCTGGTTTGCAAGACTTCTTTTAAAAACCGAGATTCGCTAAAGTTTCAAAACTGAAGTTTTTAGTGCTTGATTTGTTGAACATTTTGATAAAAATATTTTTATTGATTGGTGGATTTTTGTTTTTTAAACATCTCACCAGAAATTTATTTATTTTGGTTCCTTGGAAATGTATTGAGCACTATGGAAGTATAGCTGGGAGAGAAAGCAAACGGAGTGGATTAAAGAGAGAACTGCTGTGGCTTGGTCTTAGATTCATTCTCCTGCCTCAAACTCTAAACATATAAGCTGGAAAATACAAGACCAAAAAAACCCTCCCTATGGGAAAATAGTCTTTTATGTCTCAATAAGCAGCAATGAAGACCCCATTAAAGATGTTTCTACAAGTACATTAATTGGTAGAGATTAGATATACGAGTTATACAAAATATTTTTAATAAAATTCAAGTAAAATGTAAAAATATTGGTAAATTTTGGCAACCACAGTATGTATTTGATTGGTGGAATATCACAGTTAGTTTAAATGCTTACGCCAAGGAAAATTCCAAGTACATTTATGTTTAATAGGTTTGTTAAACTAGTATGGACAGTTTATACCCCTATGCTATATTCTTCTGAACTTGGTATTTACATTTTCATCACGTAAATATTTTTATTTTCAGTGATGAACTTTTTAAATGAATTTTAAAAAGCATTTACAGTAATGTCAGATGTATCACCTTCAATGAAAGGAATAACCAAAAGTTTTATTATTTTGTTTATGAATTGAATGGGGGGAAAATGAACTATTACTATAATTAACTTATTTTGTTCTTTGAAGCTTCCAATGACACGTATAAAACTGACCATTACCTAACTGGTAATGAAGGTTTTCATCTATCAATGTAGCCAGCATATTAATAGCTATGACTTGCTTTTTTTTTTTCTATGTGCATAAAAAAATTTGGGTCAAAAAATGAAGTTTGAAGTTTCACTCAGAATGAATCTTACCATATATAAACAATACCCTAATTTTAAAAATAAGTGAAATTAATGTAGAAGAATAGTTACTCAATCCAAATGAAAAGTCATCCTTCAGCATATGTCAAGATACCTTTTGTGGCTTCGTGTATTAAATCATCATCTATCCACAGCTTTTTAAAAATAGCTACTATCTTCTGAGGTAGAAGCTGACCCTGCTGCAGTAGATTTATGTTTCCTGGTTTTCATGTGGTCTGGGCCCTGTAGTGTATAGAAATTATTGACAAACATTTTGTGCAAGTTACACATTCATCATCATATTTCTTTTGAGAATGAGATAGAAAGTAGGACAGGAATGAATTTTTTATTAAACATGTACTTTGTTTCTGTGAGCCCATTTCTGCCAAAGTATACTTTAAAAAAAATAAAATAAGCAAATAGGCTTAGATGCGCACACTACGTATTAAAATTCACTTTAGCAAGAACATTCATACTATTCTCTGTATTCTTGCTGCAAGACTGCAGCCTTTATTTCCCATGCCATGTATTTCCACATGTTTCCACTGTTCTGCACCCATGCTGTCAGTGGAAACCTGGAGGCTTCTTGTACCTAGCAGGCCACCATAACCGCCCAGGTACAAGTAGCTGTTGCACCAGGTGGCCACCAGGGACAGAAAAATGGAAGACTGGGAGAAGTAAGCTCTTCTACCCTTTTGTGACGGAGAACACTTCCTTTTAACAGAGAACACTTTGTAAACTTTTTTTTTTACAGGGAAATGTTAATCATGTTTTATCTGAACAGGGTTGGAAAAAGAAATAGAGATTACCACTGGTTGTGTTTCATTCGGATTTTATATCAGAGACTGCTGTTAATTGCACACGCAACTCCCACATGGGGTAGGAGGGAGATCAAACAATCTGATCTTATGCTTAGTTGAATGCATCTATTAATAAAATTTAATTACCAAAAAAAAAAAACCCAAACGCTGAAACAGTATTAAAGAGGACAGAACAGGATGCCAGGACAACGAGTATAACCTGGGTCCACCCTGGGCAAACTGGAATATGGTCACCTCAATTAAAAGCAAAGCCTGAAATCTTCTCTAACTCAGTTTAGAGATTATAATATTTATTGATAAGCCCCCTTCCTTGAAAAACACTCAGTCTAACCAAATTTTAACCAACTTACATATTAATTTCAAATCCTTATGGCTTTTTAAATGTATTTTGCTTTGCAAAATTGGCAGCACTTACATTAAATAAAATTCCATAAATTTCCATACATTTCATGTTTCAATTGATCTTGACCATTAACATACTAAAAAGAAAAATTCCTGAGGATACTTCTCAGGATTTTACATCAATGTTTGGAAAATTTGCATACATTTATGTGAATGTCTGGGCTGATTATTCAGACATTTTCTACAAATCTTTTTTAGTCATATTAATAATATACTGTACATGCTGCATCTCCAGGGATTACAGAATAAATTTTATGTTTTAATAGAACTTATCTAAAAAGGCTAAATTTTAATTAGAGTCAAATGCAGCAATTCTCTAGATATTTGAAGATACTTCTGAAATGCAATTCCCTTCTGGGGTTAGAGACAATAAGAATAAATATGTGTTAACCGATGAGCACAGATCTGCATTGTTCTTGACATATAGTTACTGTTATGCTTTGCTTTACTCTACCCTGTTGCAAACTAGAAGGAATGCTAATAATTTAGCCTGTCGCTTAAATTTCATCAATACCATCAACACTTATTTGTATCCCAGCAACTATATACCCATTCTTTTGGCAGCAGCACTGATCCCACTCACAGTACAGAAGGTTTGGGGTGAGGATATGGCCCCAGAGGCTATACTGTCCAGTTGTCTTCAGATAAATATGTGGATGATAGATAGTTACAAGATATAGATTAGATAGATTGATCAATTTGTTTGAACAAGTTTTCAGAGGATTTTTATCATTCGCCACTGATTAAATTCTAATGATAATATGACTGTATATTATGCAATAATGAATATTTTACAGTATTGTTCTTATTTCAATGTAATGTGACTCTACTTTGGGAAAAGAGCAAAATGATAATGTAAAAATAATAAACTTTGCTTTGATTTATATTCATGATGTTTTAACTGAAATAAAACTTAAACACACTTTGCTTGCATTTTGCATGTACATTCGTTCTCTATTAGCTAAATAGGAAGAAGAGAAGTATTTTCATGGTGTACTTCCAGCCACTAATACTCAGATACCTAACGAATGGTCATGACCAATTCAAAGTTTCCTTATAAATTCACACTTGACAACCAAACACATGATTTGATCTACATTATGAAATTTAGGCTGTTAATATGGAAAAATCTATTGGCTTGTTTTTAATTTTTCATGTCAGGGACACTATACATGTTTTTCCTCACATCCATAACTTCTGCCTCAGTAAATACTTGAGAATTTGATAGTCATATTTTTCCAAATGCACAGACAGCATTGTAATGTAAAGCACATGTTATGGAGATTTGGCAACACTGAAAATATTGGAAATATGAAAGGAAGAAAAGTTGTGGATTTCAGAAAGAGCAGTTCCAAAGAAAGGACCACCTGGCTGTACTTTAAAAACATTGTGGTGTTTAACATTTTCCTCTTTTGTCTGTATGCCTTACATGTGTCTATTGACATTGTCATATCTGTCTCACAATGAAAGCTCTAAAAAGCAAGGACTGTTTCCACAGAGCTTGGCCAGGAGCCACATAGACACGGATATTTAATAGATGCCCTTTGATCAAAAGGAAAAAAGAAATGGAGGATAATGAGGATGAAGAAAACGACATAAAAAAAAGGAAAAAAAATCACTTGGTAAAATCAAGGGAATGAGAAATATACTTTTTTTAATTTTATGAACTAATGTTCAAATGATCTAAAGTGTCATAGTCACATTCTTAAATTTGTGTAAACAACTGACATAGGCAATGAATGTTTTGCAAAAAAATCATTTATCATCAACCTAAGAACTATGCTGACCCAAAAATTAACAACTAAGGAAAATCGTGACCTGCCAACTTGTGCTTCCTCCATTTGACCCTCAGAGTATTGAGGTGGCTTTATCTACTGAATATGCCTCTATCAACCCCCTCATGTTTGACAATATGCCAATTTTGGCTCACTGATAAGCTTACCATATCATATTTAGCTGCCAATATAAATGACCTGTACTCCAGCTTTTTTGTCAGGGCATATAATATTAAACTCGCTACTGCCCAATATCAAAAGTTGGGTTAAGAGAAAATAATATTTAGGAAAGATTGCCTGAAGATTATATAGTCTATTTCTCTAGATACTAGGATATCTATGACTTTATTTCACTCGTAAGATATCTGTAGAGTTGAGGACTATATATTGGTTCCTGCAGGACTAGTTTTATTAAATTGTGATTTAGTATAATTCCATTAGCCCTACATTGTAAGAAATAGCACTATGCAATTCTAATCTGTGTTTACCGTAAGATGTGATGAGAATTTTGTCTATCGGGTAACAGTGTCCTCTTTGGAAGAAAGCTGGAAAAAACTAGCTTGCTCTTTATCAACATTATGAATTATATGCTTATGCTAGTTCCTCTTCCACTTTTCTACTATAAGGCATAAGGTTAGAGTCAAACTATGACTCAATTTTTTGTGTTCTAGCATCATTTCTAGATTTATTTATACCTCTACCCTGGTGATAGCTTTACAATACATATTTTAAATTAATTATTTTGGTGGATTTTGTGTATTTTTATGAACTTTTAAAATCTTCTCTGGAATAATAAAGTACATAAATAAATAATTATTCTAAGACTTTTCCGTATTCTTTAAACACACCATATTTCTTATGCTCAAAAATTGGTGAAACATTCTAAATTACTGAAAAGGCTTGTATTATGAAATATGAGCTCTGTGGTTTCAGTGTGCAGCTGGAAGCAAACTGTGTCATTTAAAAAAAAAAAATGTTTTCCTTCTCCTGTTATCTCCTATTTTAAAAGAAAAGGTGTTTTCCTCATTCCCAATGAAGGGTAACCTCTATATTTCTTTTTCTTCCATTGCGTCTCCATCGTCTTTCCTATTCTCCTTCCAGAAACTCTATTGAGACCTTTTCTATCTGCATTACAATGTGTCTAGGTCTACTTTGCATTAAAATGAAAAAGCAAAAGCAAAAACCTTTATCAGGCTTGTCCCATATATTTTCCTCTTGCTTTTGGTGCTAATCTCAATCAATCATCTACCTTCTATGGATCTACACATTACTACAACCTCACTCCTTAACTCCTTACAACGTGGCTTTTTCTTCTACCTCCAAACCAAGAACTAGACCATCAGTGAAAATGTCCTATAACTTTCTGATGACTTATCAAGCACAATGACTTGATCTTTGTATTCTTTTTTGTATTACTATTTCTTAAACTCTGCTTCCTTTCTTTCTTCTCATTCTTACTTATTGGTTCTTCTTTACACTCCACTAAATAATAACAGTAAATTCAGTAGTATTTATTGAGCGCCTACTTTCTTCCAAGCACTGAAATAAATGATTTACATGCATTACTGCCTTTAACCTCACATGAACCCTATGAGAGAGTTGTTATTAATATTTACATATTGAAGATGAAAAATCTGAAACTCTGGCTAATTAATTTAGCTAAGGTTGCCCATGTATTGTATGACAGAACTTTGATTTAAACTGTCTAAATTCGAAAACATTGAATTGCTACTATATATGGTCCATGAAATACTCCATGTTTGTCCCTCAACATTTTCCCCTTTATTTTGTTGTTAACTTCGCTCTTCTTTGTATCCTTCTACTATGCTTTGTATTTAAATGTCCATATTAGTCACTCCAATTTTGATACCCCCCATCCTTTAATCTCCTAAGGTAACCTTTGCTTACCTGTAGTCAACCTGTTTTCTCCTCCCATATCCTCCAGTTCTCTTGTCACATATCCTCTGTTCAACTGAGAATAAGAGAAGTGAGCTAAAATTTATTGACTGTACACACACCTTGCTATCCTTCTTACAAATAATAGTTGTCACTTATTTATTGTTTCATGTCTACAAGGCATTGTGCCAAGCATCTTCCACACAAGATCTTATTTAACCTCTAAAAAATTCTTGAAAATAGAAAGATCTCATAACATTTAATTTACATTCACACATGTCAATGATATCTTGGGCAATATTTGCTAATTTATCTTATGCCTGATTTGCTTCATTAATACAGGTCTCCCAAGCTGGAGCGTTTGAATTTGCAACCGTGACTTAGCCAATAAATACTCTCATTTGCTCTCTTTTCCACTTCATTTCTTCTGTCTGAATTCATCTTTCTCAAGTACCTTTATTTTTTGATGATTTATCAGTTAAGATGTTTTCAAGTGCAACATAAAAAAGAGAAAGGCTAACTTAAACAAAAATAAGAATGTGTTGACTTACGTTTCTGAAAGTCAAATAGAAAGATGGGCTCAAATATTTTTTGATCCTTTGGCTCCAGTTCTTCATGATTTTGGAGGCTCTGCCTTCTATGACTGCCAGCTTTGGTCTTGTGCTGGCTTCAAAAATAGCCACAGCATCAATCGACCACAAGTGAATTCTTCTTCATAATCCAGGGAGGAGGATGTTCCTTTCCCTTATCATCAAACTGTTTCCCGAGTTACACCTGTGTTGAACCACCCTGATATCCGTAGGCATGCCATTTACAGATGGACCTGGACCTGGGTTCCTTAAGCAATTACCATGGGAAGAGAATTAAATTTACTCTGACTCCTAGACAAATCAGGCCCACTTACGGACAGCATGACAGGAATGATCTAAAACCTCTTAATTATTGCACAATGTGTAAGAGTATGATGTAATATATGACTCTATTTCTTTTACCTTTCTTGCATAGGTGAAGAAATTGAGATTACCTAGCACAGTGTCTTAAATATAGCAGGTGTTCAACATATTATTAGTGAGCAAATATTGAATAGTTTGACAGTTCTGGAAGCAAAGAAATTTAAAGTTTATTGGTTTAATGAATACTACCAAATCAAGCACAATTTTAGATATAGACACTGTATATATGAAGTGTATAAGTCAATTCCAAATTTATTCTTAAAGAAACCCCACATCTCTACCGCATAAAGAGGCATACATTTGAATTTTCAAAGGACGTCGTGATACTCTATCCATCAGAATTTTGCAAATAAAAGCCAAAATTTTCGAAATTATTTTTTTCCTAAAGAGGCATTAGGAATTCTATAAATAAAATGTTAATTTTATTATAATGTCAAAATAATTTATATTCCTTTAAATCACAGAATTTAATTTTTTAATTTTTCAAACATTATATTGTTCAGATGCATGTGGCATAGTGCTAAACATTCATTGCAACTATGGACTCCATTCTCTTGACAATAGACTGAGGGCAATAAAGAGTTATTGAATTGAGTTGAATAATTCCACTTAAAAGTGAACTCTTCCTATTTCTTGGCAGTGAAACTGAGCCTAAAAAGTTTCTACATTACCCATATCAGAAGTATGAAAAGAAATTCATAGAAGAGAAAATAATACTGGCTGAAGATGATGCATTAGTTTTCATGCTCTATGGTACAATAAAGTCTTCTTAGAAATATTTTCTAAAGGATTGGGTATTTGAGCACTACATATAAAAAATAATTTCTGAGGATATACATGGATGTTTCATTCAAAAGGATTATGCTGTTGTACAATTTTTTCAGCTGAAATGAATGTCTGAACCTTACCATCCAACTGTACCCTTGATAAAGCATGCAGTGATACAAAACTTTCTTCTTTAAAGTGGTAGTCTGTGTAATTTAATGCCAGGTTCAAAGGAGAAAACATAATGTAGCTTTTACTTGAATCTCTGAAGTGGTGTCTGTCACAACAACCTCACAGCCTGCTTGTAAGCACGCTAACCAGGTTGTGAAAGATGATATTCTTTCGGCAGTGGCAGATCTCAGATGAGCCACAGATTAGTCTTTTCTATGTTGTGATTTTTAAAAACACTGCCTAATCATTTGTTAAAAAGAAAATTCTAAATCCCTATTCAGATTTGCAAAATGTAAATCCCGAAAGTTAATTCTATTTGTAGAAAAATAAAAAGTTTACAGGGTACAGAAGACACTCGAGTTAGGCTCTCAACGAGTTAACCAATAAAAATTTTTCAGAAGGTAGCTGGAGAAAGCATTCCAGCTAGGGAAACATCATTCAAGTAATATGTTAGACCATTTACCTTACATGGACCAGATACTTTTTAGATTCAAAAGAAATTGTGTGTCAAAATGTTGCTCATAGTCTCCTGGGTAGCTTTTAGATCCTTTCGCAGGGGGCATGTGTTAAAACTATTTTTATAATAACACCAAGACATCATTTGTCTTTTTCACTGTGTTGGCATTTGCGCATATGGTGTAAAATTAATGACAGGTAAAATTACTGGTGCTTTAGTATGAATCAAAGCAGTAGCACCAAATCATACTAGTGTACACAAATGATCAGGAATTTAAATAATGATAATAATATTAATAATATTTGTGAGGAAATGAGGCAACTATCTGGAGACTGACAATTATCTCTATCTCTCACTCACGACTACAGAGTTTATCTTATAGGTCTCACAGTTGCAATGACAGCCTGCTAGAATACCTTTGCAACTAAGTGGCAAATTATAATGACATTCTCTAAGCCTGATTTCAGAAGGAACCAGCTAGCTGGCTTTCTCATTATAATTGCTCCTAAGGTTAAATCTTTTCACATGAGGCTACCTCATGTGTTCTTGCAACAAGTAAACATCTGTGGACCTTTATACAGTGGCTATCTGACATGAAGAACAGCCTGGTGCTCTGGGTGTACCAGGTTAAACTAGAAGGAGGAATTGGTTGGGGTAATACCATAACCAACGTATCCTTTACCTTAAGCCACAAATGTGTGACGTATTTGAGGAAGTGTGTTTAGCTCCATATGCTTGGAGCATTAGGTGCCGGGACAGGCATAACGCGATGTTAGTGAGGTAGTTAGATTGAGAGAGATTTTCTGCCATCCACAGTAAAATGTTTGGAATTTATCCTTCAGGTACTGAGGCACCAGTTATCAAAATCTACTGATGTGTTTTACGGGTTCCTTCCTGGTAAAAATCTAGTGATTTTACTGATAAGAAACTGCCCATACCAGGCTTTTTGTTAATAAATGAATGTATTGATTGGAGATAGATTTTAAGTACTCAAGAAAAAGAAACTCTGCTGGTGTGATCAAGTTGAGGAGCTTTGGATGGGGCAATTATCCTGGATTATCCAAGTAGATCCAATCAAATCACTTGAGTCCTTAAAAGCAAAAACTTTCCTTGCTGTGGTCAGAGGAAGAGGAAGAGTCAGAGAGAGACAATGATACTGGCTTTGAAGATAGAATAAGAGCCAAGGAATATGGATGGCCTCTCAAAGCTAGAAAAGGCAAAAAACAAAATCTTCCCTGGAGCCTCCAGAAAGGAACACGACCCTTATAACATCTGTATTTTATACCAGTGAAATCCTTGTATTTGGAGATCTGGTCTACAGAAATGAATAATAATAAATTTACTTTGCTTTGCATCATCTAGTTTGTGGTAATTTGTTACAGTAGCAATAGAAAGCGAATATTCACAATCGCATTCATGCGAATGGAGTGGTAGATGGTGTGGGGAATACGGACTAAGGAATGAACAAAAATAAGTGTGAGAATTTCTTCATTATCATTATATAATAACAGTAGTGTGGAAGAATGATAGTTTTGCATTGTGTTCTAAAGTTAATTTTAACAGCAAAATAGGTTTTGCCAAGTAATGATTTCAGATATATTTCTTTCTATAATTATCTTCACTCAGTTTCCAGAACTAAATCAGTGTACCTACAATCCGAAGGTTAATGACAAGCAAAATTACCCATTTAAGTGAAGAAGAAATGGTTTCCTCAACAAGCCTTCTAACACATGCAGTTTCTTCTTAAAAACATTCATATTCTTAAGATTATAAGCAAAGAGTCCTTCGAATTATTAAAATCAAACTTGATAATTATAGGAAAGCTCTTTATATCAAAGATAAAATATAGAATAAGTTATATTTAACTTCCATTTTATGGAAACAGTTACATAAATACTTGTTAACTTTCTTCCTTATCTTTTTACAATATTTTAAAATTAAATGCCAACAGTGCTTTGTATTTCCTAAAGCAAAATTTCTTTCACAGTGCTCTGGTTTTGATAAAACTTGTGTCTTTTGGTTTCAACAGTAATTTAATTTAATAAATATATACATATGGATACACATATATTTGTGTATACATGTATACACACATTCAAAGTTGTAATTAAAACTGGAAATTTTTGAACATATTAATTATTCAAAGGAAATTACTTTGAACATATCTTTTAATAAGTAACACTACTAGTAACACTAATAGAAAAAATAATAAACTACATATCATGCATACATATATTGATATGAAGAAGAAAAACAGTAACAATCCAAATTTAAAACAAGGTAAAACAAGCAAAAGATAATAAAACAGGACACACAGAAACCATATGACAAAATATACAGAACAAGAGAAATATCAAGCCATCATTTAAATCAGAATTTATAGAACATGATAAAAGTTTGCAACACGTTTGTTTCAATAGTATTGTATACATCTGAAAAAAATTCTAATGAAAAATTAGAAATGAAAAAAAATTTTAATGAAGATGTCCTTCATTAAAAGAGAGACATATTTTCAAATTAGCCCTGTATCAACATCCAAATATGTATTTGTAACAGACACACAAGAGGAAATCTCCTCTATTTTGCAGACATCTTTGAAATAATAACATATTAAAATGAAAGTTCTTGAATTATCTTTAAATATTATTGCAGGATAGGAAAATGTTACTGCTTTTTACTATATTGCAACATTTAAAAAGATATGAACTTACACTACAGAAAAATCTACTTTATGTATGGAAAATAATAATAAATAACCTGAACTCTTCCTTCTAATTCCAAACTTTCTGATGATATAGAATGAATGATGATAAATTCTTGCTCATGATGAGGAGTTACTTGATGGCATCCTGGTCTCAGAAGACCACATGCCTGCATTCTTTCAAGATTTTTTATTTAATAAAATTGGTGGCTTTAGGAAGCTTTAAACTTGGGCCTTGTTACAAACTCAAAGGAATTTATAAAGGAATAGACTATGAGATTTTAAATTACCATAGAAATGGTGGTTGTGACTTAAGAAGGCAATAAGGCAGCGTATTACCTATTACTGCCTTCACAAAATACAAATCCTCGAAGCTGAAAGCATGAAAACCAGAATTGCATGAAGAGCTAAAAGCAGAATTAATTTCGATTTGAAAATATAATTTTGGGGATGTAGTCACTCATGCCTCCTATCCAAGGAGAGATGAAAGTAAATGCCTATGTGGAGACATTTTCTAAGACTCGTGTGTGTAGGCTACTCTGGTAGGCTGACCAATGGTGCCCCAAAACTATCCACTTCCTAATCCCTGCAACCTGTGAGTGTTACCTTGTGCAACAAAAGAACTTTGTAGATGTGATGACATTAATGGTCTCGAAATGGGAGGTTATTCTGGATTATCCTAGTGGGCCCAATGTAATCACAAGAGTTCCTGTAAGAGGAAGTCAGAAGGAGTCAGAGAGAATAGGAAACACGAGGACAGAAGCGAGAGGTTGAACTGATGAAAGAAAGAGGCCAAGGAATATAGGTGACTTGTCAAAGTTGAAAAAAGGCAAGAAAAATAATTCTCCCCTTAGAGCCTTCAGAAAGAACCAGTCATGTTGAAGCTTTGACTTTCACCCTGTGAGACTGATTTTAGACTTCTCACCTCCAGAACTATATGAAAAAAATTTGTGTTGTTTAAGCCATTAATTTTGTGGTAATTTGTGACAGCAATAGTTGAAAATTAATACAACTACCTAAATAGGGCTTAGGAGAGCTAACGTGACTCAGCCATAGACATTGGGAGTTTCTCTGAGGAGTAATTTCAAATTCAGTTAATGCAACTCTTCATTCCTTAAAAACCAGTATTTGGGAGAGTATTTGTAACAGGTAAGGTGATGTGAGTTAGAAAATAGTAATTACTTGGCTTTGTTCTTCAGGAAATAAATAATTGAAAGGTATGTTTTTTATTTACCTCTTTGAACATGTCACTGTTCTTTAAGAATCAAATAATGATAATAGTGATAATGAACATAATGAAAACATTATAATAATAAAGTCAAATTAAGTTTTCAAATTCTTTATTACCTTTTTCATTTTTTCCTTGATAAACTCCCTTCTTTTTGATATATGTCCATAATAAGAACTGCCACCCAAATTACTTATATTGAATCCTGAGAGGTATCTGCCCTAAAATTGAAGAGGAAAAAATAAATAAATACTAATAAATAATTTTGGCAAAATGAAAATTCTTTCTAGAAGGTATGTTTTTTAAATTATATTTGTTATGTAAAAGAGGCTGAACAGTTATAGGCCTTTTAAGTAACAATATTATAGAAATGTAGTTTGTAAGATTTTTTGAAAACATTTTGCTATCATCTAGTCTCATAACATTTTCAGTTGACTTATAATATCAGAACGCAATTGGAAACTTTGATAAACCCTGTTATTGCACATAACAAAGATGTACTAGAAGATCACAAACACAAACCTTAGAAGACATGAGGATCACAAACACCAACAATGTACATGTTATTTTTCTGATGTAATATATGTACATGGCTAAAAAATTCAAACAGCACAAAGACTGTATAAAGAAAAATCAGTCACCTTCTTAACACCCTGAACCCTAGCCTCCTCCCTAAATGCAGACACTGTAATCCGTCTCCTAAGTATTAATGCGAAATACTCAGTGCTCACACATAGAGAATGCGTGTGTATCTCCTGCCCTTCCATTTTAACACCTGTGGTACTCTCTTGCTTATCCGCATTGCTTGTTTCTTTTAAATAATATGCTTTGCAGATCATTATATTATTAGTTTTTATAGGTTACTCATTTTTTAAGCAAAAACACCATATTTTCAATTTATAATGTGTCATCATTTATTTTACCAGTTGTGTGTGTGTGTGCATGTGTGTGTAAAATATCATTGGTCACAGAAAAAATTTGAGAAAAGAATTCGGATAATACATAAAAAATAATTATTACCACAAAAATTAGTTACTTCAGTGAATACTGCCTACTAAGGAGAGGATGAAAAGGACCACATGTTATATTTAAGTTCATGTGTTTATTGCAGATTAAATTTGCAAATTTGAGTCATTTCTTCCCTTTAATATATGCTGTAAATTACTTAGTATGGGACAAAGCAATAAATATTTAGATGATTAATATGTTATTTCTCATATTGATATTGAACATTGATGTCTAGAATTCAGTTCCAATTGATTATAACTTAATTTAAAATTATTCATCTTTTGCAAAATCTGACTTCAATAAGTAAGTCATAAAATAGATCACATCGTCTCATTAATTTCTATTATTTCTTCTGGGGAGTGTTTTAAAAACTGCTTTTCTGGCTTTCTGTGCTGACAGTACTAAGAAGAATGGAAAAACTGATAGCCATTCTGAAAAATATCTTATAATAAATTCCTCTGTATTACACATATTATAATCCCAAATCAGATTCAATATAGTGAACAGGCTACTATAAAATTTAAATTTAAAGAATAAAACCCATTTTTATTCATGACAAAAATAAATGAGGTTATCAAATTATGATTGAATGTTAAATATGTATAAACATATAGGAGAATCAGAAAAGCCCTAAATCAAAATTAGAATTTCTCATTTTTCCCATTTACCAGTTTATTAATCTTGGGTAATACTGAGCCTCAGTTTCCCAATATGTAAAATTCAATTAATGATACCTCTACCACAAACTTATGTGATAATAAAATAGTATGAGATACGGAGATATTTCCATTGCTCAATTCAAAAGGGACTAACTGACTATTCTCTATCAGCCACTCTGTTAGTCAGATATTGGTGACTGTTCCTGCTAACGATGTAGGCCAAACAAAAATATAAATTTATCAGTGGATTTATTTGTAATAAAAAGAACTTGGTATTGAAAGAGTGGTTACCTGGGTTCTAAGATCTGCAAACTCTTCAATTGTGTGAATTTGCACACTTCTAAGCCTCCGATTCATATTAAATGGAAAGATTATGTCAGCTAATATCTGAAATTTCTTCATTGTGTATATTGTTAACGAATAACTTTTACAGATAATAATATATAGGTACCTATGTCCAGTGTGATAATAAACTAAATTTCATGGTGACTCTTAGGCCTTCCTCTTCTATGAATGAAGTAAGAATAGCGTACAAGGTTCCATAGTTTATAAAGATGAGGATACAGCAGTTCCTGATTATGTTAATTGTCCCTGAGAAAAGTAATAAATCTTTACTAAAAATTGGGACTCCTTTGGGAGTCAACATTCTAAAGTTAATTTCTGGAGCAATTATATTAATATGAAACTAATGGCATTATATATATATATATATTTATAAAATGATACATATACAAAATAACAAGTCTTCATCAGAAAGAAAGAGAAAGAGGAAGAAAGGAAAGGGAAAAAAGAGAAAGGGAGGGAAGGAGAGAGGGAAGGAAGAAAAGTTTACGATGTATCTTTGAGTTGTCAGAATGAATTTTGAAAGTACAAGGTTTCTATGCAGATAATGCACATAGCAATCCCATGTAATAAAATTAATCTTCAAAGAATGAGTCAAGGAGACCTCAGAATGTACATTGAGAAATTACCTCACGAAAAGGGCAATGAGCCAGTAAAACATAATTCAGTCTCCTAAAAGAAAGAAGGTTAAAAAATAGCAGAGTAGCCACAGAATTGAGAAGGGAAAGAAATTTTGCCCTTGATTTTTAATTGTATTTTTCATTTTGAGAAGGATGACATAAAAAAATCACTCCTTTTCTAAATCAATTGCATTCTAAGTTTAGTCAGCCTGCCTACACAAAGATATTTATGTATTGGGACGGACCTGTATTAATAGGCAGAAATTGCAAATGCTTATAAACTGGACTTAAGAAGCATTACTTTCTTACTGTTTCTTATTGTTTTTGAACCACCAACTCCCAACTTAGTTCCCAGTATTTTTGTAACAGAAATTTTTCCACTTGTCTCACATGTTTGATTATCAAGGCATGGAATCACAGTCTCTTTTGAACAAAGTTGCTGTATACTTACATAGTTTTGTTAGCCAAGCTATCATTTATACCTATATATCCACAAATGGTATTCTAATATATGTGCATAAACATGACCATTTATTCTTCAAATCTCTTTACATTATTATTATTAATATAAAGAGGATCTTCGATTCTCTTTATTTTGAAAAAAGTGTAGTCTCAAAGCTAATTTTAATGTTAAAGAAAAGTTATGGATACACAGAAGCTTTGTTTGAATTAAATTTCAATAAATACAATAAGAAAACCCAGCAGAAACTTTTTTTTGTCTCTTCAAGTAGTGGCACTGTACCCTGAATTAAATTATTTATTCATTCTGTAATATCACAGAAACAAAGACTGAAGGAATCTAGACAAAATTCTTGGAAATGACTAGGCAGGTAGCTACATCATGTCTATGGTAAATGAAGATTATAGGGCTCTGAGAATCACTCAGGTATCATTTAAAATAATTTTCTGAGTTTATGACTTTTCTTTCTCTACCCACAGGAATAGAGATAGTAATAATTATCTCCAATTTCACTTACTTTGAAAATGTATTTTCTTGTCACTCTCTCCTAATTGACTATGAATATACCTGGCATATTCATTTTCATAAATAGAACAGATGAACTTTTGTCAGTATTTTTTGTGGGTTTTTTTT
>RJWJ010011813.1:0-43068 GCA_004363605.1 Indri indri | reverse complement strand
CGTGGCATCGGCCTAGCTCACGGCAACCTCAAACTCCTGGGCTCAAGCAATCCTTCTGCCTCAGCCTCCCGAGTAGCTGGGACTACAGGCATGTGCCACCATGCCGGCTAATTTTTTCTATATATTTTTAGTTGTCCAGCTAATTTCTTTCTATTTTTAGTAGAGACAGGGTCTCGCTCTTGCTCAGGCTGGTCTTGAACTCCTGACTTTGAGCGATCCTGCCACCTCAGCCTCCAAGAATGCTAGGATTACAGGCGTGAGCCACCACGCCTGGCCTAGGTATATAATTCTTATATCTGTTATCATTGTTATGTCTCGTTTTATTGAACTTTTTATAAATGTTTTCCTTTGTCTCGTAATCTTCTTTGATTTAGGCTATTTTGTCTGATGTTAGTACAGCCACCCTTGCTTCTCTTTTATTATTTGTACGGAATACCTTTTTTCATCCTTTCACTATCATTCTCTTTGTGTGTTTGGATTGAAAGTGAATCACTGATAGATAGCATGTGGTCGGATTTTTTAAAAAAAATCCATGCTGCCAACCTGTCCTTTGATTGAAGAATTTAATGCATTTATATTTAAACTAATTACTGATAAGGGCCGGCGCAGCGGCTCACGCCTGTAATCCTGGCACTCTGGGAGGCCGAGGCGGGCGGATTGCTTGAGCTCAGGAGTTCGAGACCAGCCTGAGCAAGAGCGAGACCCCATCTCTACTAAAAAAAATAGAAAGAAATTATCTGGACCACTAAAAATACATAGAAAAAATTAGCCGGGCATGGTGGCGCATGCCTGTAGTCCCAGCTACTCGGGAGGCTGAGGCAGAAGGATTGCTTGAGCCCAGGAGTTTGAGGTTGCTGTGAGCTAGGCTGACGCCACAGCACTCACTCTAGCCAGGGCAACAGAGCGAGACTCTGTCTCAAAAAAAAAAAAACAAACAACAACAAAAAGACAAAACTAATTGCTGATAAGGAGAGATTTTTGCCATTTTGCAGTTTTTTTCTATATGCCTTATGGATTTTTTTTTATCCCTAATTCCCTGCATTACTGTATTTAGTTGATTTTTTGTAGTGAAACACCTTCTATATACTATAGCTACTTTGTGGTGACCAAGGGGATTACATTTAACATCCTAAATTTATAACAGTCTAATTTTAATTTATACCAGCAGTTTAACTTCAATAGCATACAAAAACTTTGTTCTTTATTTTAATTTTTTGAGAGTCTTGCTCTGTTGCCCTGGCTACAGTGCCGTGGTGTCAGCCTAGCTCACAGCAACCTCAAACTCCTGGGCTCCAGTGATCCTCCTGCCTCAGCCTCCTGAGTAGCTGGGACTACAGGCATGTGCTGCCATGCCTGGCTAATTTCTTTCTATTTTTAGTAGAGACAGGGTCTTGCTGAGGCTGGTGTCCAACTCCTAACCTCAAGCAATCCTCCTGCTTTGGCCTCCCAGAGTGCTAGGATTATAGGCATGAGCCACCATGCCCGGCCCAAAATCTCTGCTCTTGTACAGTCCCATCCCCATATGCTTTCAGTTACTGATGTCACAAATTATATCTTTCTACGTCGTGTGCCCTAAAGCAGTCTAATAATTGTTTTTTAACACATTTATCTTTAAATCATGTAGAAAATAAAAAGTGGAGTTCCAAACCAAAGTTACAATAATACGAGCTTGTCTAATGGTCCATGTGTTTGCCTTTACCTGAGATCTTTATTTCTTCATATTGCTTCAAGTCGCTGTCCAGCATCCTTTCATTTCAACCTAAAGGATTCCCTTTGGTATTTCTTGCAGGCCAGGTCTAGTGGTAACGAACTCCTTCAGCTTTCGGGAATATCTTAATTTCTCCCTCATTTTCCATGTAGCTTTGCCAGGTATGAGATTCTTGGTGGCCAGTTTTCTTTCAGTACTTTGAGTATATCCACCACAGTTTTTGGTCTCCAATGTTTCTGATGAGAAATCCACCAGTAATCCCACTGATGATCCACTTGTATGAGACGAATCACTTCTCTCTTGCTGCTTTGAAGATTTGCCTTTGGCCTTCAATAATTTCATTATAATATGTGGGACTCTGAGTTTACTCTACTTTGAGTTCATTGAATTTCTTGGATGTTTGTATTCATTTCTTTCATCAAATCAATCTCTCTGCCCCTTTCTCTCTCTCCTCCTTCTGGAACTCCAGCTTTTTAAAATTGTTGTTGTAGGGTGTCTGTGTGGAGAATCAGCTTCAGGTGAGGTCTCTTGAGTGTTTTTTGTTTTTTTTTTTCCCCTAAGCTTGTGCCTTTCCCTGGGTCTAGTAACATTCCAAATTCAACTGCATATGCATTTGCTTGTAAATGTCCTATCTTTCAATGTCTGGCTTGCAGAAAGGGAAAAAGGGCAAAATGAGGGGGGGAAACAATACGAAACAGGCAGTAGCCCTTTAATCCCACATAAGCTGCTTCAGCCAGTGTAGCCGGGTTACAGCAATGGTTGGGTGGAGCGCGGTAGTAGGGCACAACTCTGTCTACACTTCAATCAGAAGCAACAACCAGTGATCAGAACAGAGACCCCTGATGTTCAGAGGACAAGGCCTTTACTGCCTGCCCTGCCTCCTGGAAGATGCGTGCAAGCTGCTCCAGGAACGCTTGCGTGGCTGCCTGACTTGGGGCCGGGAGGTGGGGTATGGGTGGCCCCTATGCATAAAGGGTTGAAATTGACCAAAATTCATTATAATTTACCAGCCGAGCCTTCCCCCTCAAAGCTACAAGCCTTTGAATAGACTTTAGAGTCCAAAATAGTCATCTCAGATTCTGCCAGTATAGTTATTGTCTAGTTGGGGAGTTGGATTCCTGGTTAGTCCTACAGATGTTTGAGGACAGTATCCCTTTATTTGTGATTTATGTTGGAAATACTTTCTCTTGGCTTGTCAGCTGTCTTTTGACTTTATCATGTTTTTCTATGCAAAAGATTTAAAAAAAATTTGTCCAAATTTATCAGTCTTTTATTTCATGCAGATTTTGAGTTAGTCTTTCACTGTACCACATTATAGAGGAATTCAACCATGTTTTCTTTTGCTACTTGTGTCATTTCATTTTTTACATTTAAATCCCTGATCCATTTGGAGCTTATTCTATATATGGTTTTAGGTATAATTCGTATTTTTCTGAGTGACTAACCAGTATTCCCAGAACCCAGTGATTTGAGATGCCACTGTTATAACAACATTCCATACATATTTGAATCTATTTCTGGGCCTTCTACTCTTACTATTTTTTAGACAGTCTCGATGTCATCTGAGCTAGAGTGCCGTGGCATCAGCCTAGCTCACAGCAACCTCAAACTCCTGGGCTCAAGCGATCCTCCTGCCTCAGCCTCCCGAGTAGCTGGGACTACAGGCATGCACCCCCACACCTGGCTAATTTTTCTATTTTTAGTAGAGACAGGGTCTCACTCTTGCTAAGGCTGGCCTTGAACTCCTGAGCTCAAATGATCCTCCCGCCTCGGCCTCCCAGAGTGCAAGGATTACAGGTGTGAACCACTGTGCCCAGCCTCATTCCTAATATTCTTAACCTATGTCATCTTTCTTTTTCTCCTTATCAGTCTGGCCAGAAGTTTGCTAATTTTATTTATTTTTCAAAGAACCAGCTTTGATTTCATTAATTTCATCTATTATTTTTCTTTTCAATTTCATTGCTTTCTGCTGTTTGTCAAGTTATTTTGTGCTTCCTTTTCTAGTTCCTTAATGTGAAAGCTTATTGAGAATTTTTTAGCATAAGCACTTAATACTATAATTTTTCCTCTAACCATTGCTTTAGCTACAACCCTCAAATTTTGATATGTTGTATTTTCATTTTTGTTCTGTTCAAAATATTTTCTAATTTCTGAGTGCAGTCAGCCCTCAGTATCTGTAGCTTCTGTATTTGGATCCACCGACAATAGACTGAAAATATTTGAGGGAAAAAAACCAATAAAAAAATAAAATTAATGCAAATAAACATAGTGTAACAGCTATATAGCATTCACATTGTATTAGGTATTGTAAGAAGTCTGGAGATGATTACAGTATGCAGGAGGGCGTGTGTGGGCTATTTGCAAACACTATCCCGTTTTAAATAAGGGACTTGAGCTTCGGAAGATTTTGGTAACTGGAGGTCCTGGAACCAATCCCCCCCATGGATATTGAGGGACAACTGTATATAGATATTTTTGTTATTAATTCATAGTTCAATCCAATTATGGCTGGAGAACACATTTTGATCATTTCAATTTTTTAAGAATTACTTATGATTTGTGACCCAGGATATGTTTTTGTGAATGTTCTCTGTGCGCTTGTGAAGAACGTGTACCGTGCTGTTGCTGGTTGGCTGACCCATGGTGGGATTCAGTTCTTCTGCAGTCTGGACTGTTTTTCCCCTAGTTGTTCTAATCAGTTGCCGAGAGAGGAGTGTTATGTCTTCAACTCTTAACTGTGGATGTGTCCATTTCTGAGTTCTATCGGATTTTGCTTTGTGTATTTCGTAGCTGTTTTTAGGTGCATAAACATTTAGAAATTGGGAAGGAACTGAAAATGGGGGAGTAGGAACTCCAGGGCATCATCTCTTCACAAATGCAACTGAGCTGGCAAAAAACGGTCAGAATCAACTATTGCAGAACTCTAGAAATCTAGTGAAATTTATAACTAGGGGAGGGCTTCAAGGGAGCAGATGCTGCTTTGTGTCAAAAGGGCACTATTTTCTTTAAATTGCTTGCCTACTGCCCCAACCCCCAGCCCAGAGTGCGGGTGGGGCTTTGAGGACAACAGCTGCACCTGTGGTGTAACCAGTGCCAGGGGACCAACAGGGTTCTTGTGCAAGGAATCGTGGTTGTGGGTTTTGACCGATCTGGTGGCTCCATGAAGGACTGGCACAAGGCCTTAGCCTCTATTTCACCACTGAGCATTCCAGAGCTAGTGGCTTTCTCTCAAAGTGTAGACATGCCAAAAAGCCTAGAAAGAAAGAGGTCAGTAAGGAGATACATCGGGGCGGGAGGCGGAGTGCTTTATAAGCTCTCCTGTATGCTGGGGAAGTGAAAAGACCATGACACGTGCCCAGGGCTAGACAAGTGCTCAGGAAAGGCCTGCACAAACACTAAGCTTTCTCCTGTGGATGGCCTTGGGCTCTGCGCACGCTGGCGACGGCCAAGGCAGAGTTGAAAACCACCAGACTAAGCGTTGCAGGAGTGCTCCAATTCAGAGACAATCTGTAAAGACTGGGAGAGCATTTTGTTTTTAAACTTCTTTGCCTTTTTTTTTAAAATGAGTTTAGCAAGGTTTCAGGATACAAGGTCAACATACAAAAAAATCAACTGTATTTCTATATATAGGCAATAATCAAATTATAAAATACCATTTACAGTAGCATCAAAAAATATGAAATATTGGGGATAAATCTGATAAAGATGTGAAAGATGTTCACGTGAGCTACAAAATCCTGAGAGGAATTAAAACCTAAATAAATGGAAAGATATGCCTCATATGTGGGTTGTCATGTCAGCTAAAAAGTTCGCTGGACCTGTAGTCCCAGCTACTCGGGAGGCTGAGGTAGGAGGATCGCTTGAGCCCAGGTTCAAGGCTGCAGTGAGCTATGATTGCATCACCATATTCTAACCTGGGTGACAGAATGAGACCATATTCCCCGCCAAAAAAGGAAGGCAAATAAGCACACGAAAAGATAATCTACATCCTTAGTCATTACAGAATTACAAATTAAAGCCACAATGAGATCCCACTTTATACCCAGTAGACTGGCTAAAATTATAAAGACTGACCAACTGTTGAAGATGTGGAGAAACTAGAACCTGCATACATTACTGGTTGGAATATAAAACCATACAGACCCCCCTCCTTTTTAAATTTTTTTTTATTTTTTAAAGAGAAAGGGTCTCTGTCACCCCAGCTGGAGTGCAGTGGCATGATCACAACTCACTGCAGACTCGGACATCTGAGCTCAGGTGACCCTCCTTAGTAGCTGTGACTATAGGCCCAGCTAATTTTTTTTTTATTATTATTTTGTAGAGATGAGGTCTTGCTGTTGTCAGACTGGTCTCAAACTCCTGGCCTCAAGAAAGTCTCCTGGGGCACAGATGGTATTAGTGAGATATGAGAGTTGTTGTTGGGTGTTTTTTCCGAGTTAAGTGATCAAAACTGTAGTGGAGTTGCATCTAACATGGGTTAGGTTTAAACCCTGGCGGACTTGATCTCTTTACGTTTCATGAGTAGGGCTTTGTGAACCTAGAGCATTGTTTTAGGAGGTTCCAAATCATATTGGCTACAGGGAGATGCTCTCTTTGAGAGGCTCCTTGGCATTGGTTCTATTTCATTCTCATTCTAAAAACACATTCATTGAGTGAGGTGGAGAGGGAAACCTCATGCCCTATTTAAATTGTCATTTTTTTTGCACTTTCCCCCCTCAGTGTTTTGGTGAAGTGCTTCAGTTAACTGTGAGGAAGGTGCAGCTCGTCTGCCCGGAGATCATTTTTTAAAGCTAATATAAGCACATCTAAGTGAATCACAAAATTTTGGGGTGTATTGCCTTCAGAATCATTTGTGTTTGAGGGTCTTTATTATTATTTTTTTGAGACAGAGTCTCACTGTGCTGCCCAGGCTAGAGTGCCGTGGCGTCATCCTAGCTCACAGCAACCTCAAACTCCTGGGCTCAAGCAATCCTACTGTCTCAGCCTCCCGAGTAGCTGGGACTACAGGCACGCGCCACCATGCCCAGCTAATTTTTTTTCTATGTATTTTTTTGTTGTCCGATTAATTTCGTTCTATTTTTAGTAGAGACGGGGTCTCACTCTTGCTCAGGGTGGTTTCGAACTCCTGAGGTCAAACAATCCGCCCGCCTCGGCCTCTCAGAGTGCTAGGATTACAGGCGTGAGCCACCGCGCCCAGCCAGTCTTTATTGAGTCATGGATGTACAAGCTCTGTGAATCAGACCAGCTTAAATACCCACAACTACTTTTTCATAGGTGGGCTTTTTCCATCAGAGCTTGGGTCATCACCAAATAAAGTTTTTTGAAGGCTAAAAAAAAAAAGTCTCCTGCCTCGGCCTCCCAAAGTGCTGGGATTACAGGCATGAGCCGCCACGTCTGGGCAGTACCACCACTTTGGAAAACAGTTTGGTAGGTATATGTTTAACTTTTTAAGAACTACCAGAGATGTGATCTAGCCATTCCACTCCTAGGTATTTTCCCAAAAGAAAATATATATACATACAAAGATTTGTATTTGAATATTTATGGCAGCTTTATTTTTATTTATTTATTTTTTGAGGCAGAGTCTCACTCTCTTGCCTGGGGCCAGTGCCGTGGCGTCAGCCTAGCTCACAGCAACCTCAAACTCCTGGGCTCGAGCAATCCTACTGCCTCAGCCTCCCAAGTAGCTGGGACTACAGGCATGCGCCACCATGCCCGGCTAATTTTTTCTATATATATATTTTTAGCTGTCCAATTAATTTCTTTCTATTTTTGGTAGAGACGGGGTCTCGCTCTTGCTCAGGCTGGTCTTGAACTCCTGAGCTCAGGACTATCCGCCCGCCTCGGCCTCCCAGAGTGCTAGGATTACAGGCATGAGCCACCGCGCCTGGCCGGCAGCTTTATTTTTAATAGCCCAAAACTGGAGAGAACCCAAATGTGAAAAAACATGACAGGTAAAAACCTGGTCTATCCATACCATGGAACACTACTCGTCAACAAACAGGAATGAACTGTGGACTGAAACAATGATGTGGGTGAATCTCAAAATAAGGAAAGAAACGGTGAAAGAGCCAGACCAAATGTGTATGCTACGTGAGTCTACTTACGTAAAACTGTAGCAAATGCAAACTGTAATAGTGACAGAAACCAGACCAGTGGTTGGTGGCGGGGGTGAGAATATGCGGGGAATTAGAACGGGGCAGGAGGAAACTTTTAAGGGTGATGGGTATGTTCAGTAACTTGATTGTGGTGATGGTTTCGTGAGTCAAAATTTATCGAAGTACACCCTGTAAATATGTATAGCATGTCGGTTATACCTCAAAGCTGTTAAAAACAATCGGGCATCCTCACCCTCTAAAAGCTATTCTTATTAATATGACAAATGGCAATGAAGCAAGAAGCTTCCTAATTTTACCTCAGCTTATTTAATAGATCACGAGTTAGGCTTTTTATTTCTTTTTTCTGAAAATATTCTTAATTTAGAAACGCAAGAAAGAATAAAAATCACACTCCTGACTAAAGCTCTTACATGTCCTCAGTCTTTTTTCCACAGACCAAACCAACCACAAAGTGATCAGGGAAAAAATGAAAACATCATGAAATGTAAGTATACACATTTTAATTTATTTTTAAGAAATTATATTTTAAAAGCAGGACAGGTCTACGTATGACTAAACAGCATGGCAGACACAGCCCAAGTCCACACTGGTAAGCTTTTGAGAACCATTTAACATGTTGACAGTGGTACCGGCGCAGGCAGAGTAAGAATAAATAATAGTGCTCTGGGAAGAACAGTAGTGACTGACGGGAGGTGAAGGAAAGGCCTCGTCGTGGATGCTACATAGCAGGAACAACTCCCCAGTACTGACATGTGCAAAGTTCCAGGTCTGCACGACAGCAACGGCCCAACCCATCCAAACAGCCTCCCAACTTGGCTGCCAAGTGCAGGGGATAGAAGAACTCGGGCATAATGGGCACAGGCATGGGCGACTGGCCCCAGGGACAAACTCTGAACAGATAGTTGTTCGTACATACATACCCCCAATGAAGGGCATTGCACTATTTAACAGAACTGTACACAATTTAACAAAGGAGCTCCCAGCCTCCCTGTCACCTCTTTGGCAGTAGGTCAGGCCATCTCAACTTCTGACACACAAAGACATTTTCATCAGGAGGAAGACTGTCATGTGTGATGGGGACAGGCCTTCAGGTGAGAGCAAAGCTATCCCAGCTAAGCATTACTTGAACATCCCTAAACAAAAAAGAAGTTAATTGCTAATTACAAGTATATAAGCCAAAATTACTTCATGTCCCATACCCCAACGACGGGCAGAGCCAATCATTTTCCTACACAATGGTGAAATAAAACGAGCCCTTGACCATGCTTCAGCAAGTGAGTGGAACTATGGGCTGGAGAAAGAAACTAGGTCCCATATGCTAAAATTTGCACTTATTGCTATAAACTAAGTTTTAATGTGAGTCAAAATAAAAACCAAGTCTCCTAAGACCCACTAAACCCATGATGGACTTTCATGTGTGATACTCATTCACATCTTAAATCAGGCCCATGGTAATGGAACCTTCCCAGGGTTGCAAGCACACCTAAACTGACAAAAAACTAAAGCCACCCCATATAGTTAGGTTTAGTCTAGGCACAGGAAGCCACAGCTGGTTGACTGATAGGGCTTCTCAGGACTGGATGTTGGTTGAATTGAGGATTCGAGTAGTAGCATCAGATTTGGAAGCCTTTGAAAGTTCTCGCTGTTGAAAAATAAATAACATCAGTGGCAGTACTGCCCCTGTCACGCACGCCCCTCCCTTCTAAGTACAGTTATGTGTCAGCAAATGGTCCCGTGAGGGCAGTTCTCTGAGACAGGGTCCCGGCCCAGCACAGACTGTGTTAGGAACAAAAGGTGAGGAACTCTGAGCACCATGCTATTAGTCCTAGACCAAGCGTGTGCGCACACATGCCCCCTTTCCTCAGCCAGTGCATTCTGTTAAACCTCACAGAAATCTTATACAGTCATGCACCACCTAACGATGTTTCGGTCAATGATGGACCATGTATACGACGGCCCCATCGGTTGTAATGCTGTATTTTTATCGTACCTTTCTATGTTTAGACACATTTACCACTGTATTCAGTACAGTAGCACACTATACAGGGTTGTAGCCTAGGTGTAGTAGGCGATGCCGTCGGGTTTGTGCAAGTACTCTGATGGGCACAATGATGAAATTGCCTAATGACACAATTCTCAGAACGTACCCCTGTCGTTAAGTGACGCCGTAACTGTACAACTGTACTTCACAAAGCTACTCTCGGAGTTGTCAAGCTAAGTAGGCAACAAGCTTTTGGTCTCTTGAGCCCTTTATAAAACTATGGGCCAGACCGTGTATCTACCAATCCCTGGGGCTGAGGGACTTGTAACCTGCTGGTGATTTGATCTCATGCTGGAGCACATGGTATAGAGACAGAAGCGAAAGCATGAACGGACATTGAGAAAGACAAGTATTAGCAGAGGTTAGTTTACTAGCTTTGGTGTTGCTTGGTGGAGTCTACCAGCCACAGCAACCCAAACCAGATGAACCTGCCTAGGATCAGCCATAGGGACAAGCAGGTGCGTTTAAGCCCCCATGGATGAACTAGGTCTTGGCTGAGCAAGCACAGAAGAGGAAGCTGGAACCCCGGTCCAGTCAGCTAGCCAGAGTGACACACATCCACTTGTATATTAATTAGATGGAACCACCATGAGGCATGTAATTTGAAAAAAGTACCAGAATCTGAAGCCAGTTTCAGTACTCGAAACTAGCTATAGCCTTGGGCAACTGTTCCATCCTCCTTCCCTGCAGCAATAAGAGAGAAGGCAGCCTAGGCTTTAACTTGGTACCCGCCAAGGGTGAGGGACAGCCTCGCCTGTCATTAGTACTACACGGAGAGAAGAGACAACACAAATTGTTAAGTAAAAGGCATGTAGAAAGTGTTAGCAAATACAGAGCAGGATACTAGAAGAAGGTGAAGAGCATTCTGGTAAAATTACTTTCTTCCACTCCTCCTACATGCTTTAGCACATAGGTATAGCGGAAATAGGCGGAGGCGAGGAGGCAAGGAGGCGAGCAGGGCCTAGCTTAGACAGTGAGCAGGCCGCTAGGCCCTGAGTGGGTTAGTAAGGCATCTGCTCCAGGAAGTAATCAGCACACAGAGGCCAGGAACCTCATCGTGGGCAGCACACAGCTGGGGCTCACCTCCCCATGTGACGGGGCCTCTGTTCATTCTAGCACATTACAGGCCTTTGACTTCACAACTGGGGAGGATGAAGATTTTCTATTGTAAAACATGATTTAAAAAAAACAAACAAAACTGTGCCTGACTTTAGGTGGGGCTGAGAATCCAATTCAAGTCTCAATAAGTTTTCCCATTAATCGGCAGGTTAGTAAACCCGTTACCAGGTATTTTTTATTTGGAGTCCATGATAGGAATTCCTGCTTCCTTTGTAAAAAAAGGTTCTACGATAATACAGCTGAGATTGTTGGTTAGTGTAGCCCTACGCCCAGCTGGGAATGAGGCCAGCAGATGATAGATCAGTTCAGAAAAGGGATGTGGGACATGCAGGGGTTGCCATACAGACCTGAAGCCCAACAGTGGAATTGTCAGAGAGGGATGGATCCTTCTAAGAACAAAGAATTAAGACAATTACCAAGATCTCCACCAAGAGAGCACCAGGGCAGTGATTAGAGGGGTCACCTCCTGCAGCCAGGGAATGGTATATATGAAGCAGAAGGATCCAGGTTAAATGTCTACTTGCTGCTGCCAACTTCTTTCCTATATACCCTCCCTCAAACCATCCCCACTCCCACCACGGTCAAGGCAGGAAAGGGATTCTCAGCCTCCAAGGTCACTGCCCTACCTATTTTTTTTTTTTTTTTGAGACAGAGTCTCACTCTCTTGCCTGGGGCGAGTGCCGTGGCATCAGCCTAGCTCACTGCAACCTCAAACTCCTGGGCTCAAGCAATCCTACTGTCTCAGCCTCCCGAGTAGCTGGGACGACAGGCATGCGCCACCATGCCCGGCTCATTTTTTCTATATATATTTTTAGCTGTCCAATTAATTTCTTTCTATTTTTTGGTAGAGACGGAGTCTCGCTCTTGCTCAGGCTGGTCTCGAACTCCCGAGCTCAGAACGATCCGCCTGCCTCTGCCTCCCAGAATGCTAGGATTACAGGCGTGAGCCACCGCGCTCGGCCTGCCCTACCTATTAATAATAGCCTAGAGGCCCCCTTGGGAAGATACCCACTCTGCCCCAACTGTGTGCTCCCCAGAGACTGGTAGATATTAGAAAAGGTGAATTACCGCAAACTCAGAATAGGTGCTGGCAACAGAATTAATGCTGAAGTTGCGCTGGAGGGGGGTCGAGTCGGGGTACCCACCGCTCAGGATGCTGCCATTGAGCTCCAGGTTCTCCTTGTTGGCTCCATGCCTCCCGGCACGGGGTGTTTTTTTCCCTGAACAGGTAGAAGTGGCAACTGGCTGCAGAGAAAGGAAAGATAGATCCATGTATCATCCCTGTAATGCACGCACGCATGCACGGGCGCACACCCCCCCCCAAACCCTTATGTGGTCAAGGGCTAATACCATCTTTATATTACTTATATGTCTATAATCCTATGCTTTTGTTTGAAATATTTTATTAGGCTCTGCTCAAGATAGGTGTTGCGTCAATCATTAAGAATTCATAGATTTTTTAAAGCATTTTAGCCCATACTTCCCATGTCTCTTCTTCTGAGTACCCACCTATGTCTAGTGGATCACCGTCACCGGGATGGAACCTTTGTGCAGGGGCACCTGGCTCAGCACCAGCTGAAGCCTGGGCTTGGAACTGGGCCTACGGAGACCAGAGACTACTGCCTGATCTTCAGTTTCCTGGACACATCCCTGTACTTCTCATGGTACCAGTGGGGCTCAGAGTGACTGTCCTTTTTTTATTCATTATCTAATATTTAGCAAGCTTACATCTGTCAACTCTCAGCGTATCAGTGATGACTGAATCCAGGCATCACAGAAACTAGAACAGGTAGCTGGAGCCTCTGGGTAAAGAGGCTGGGACAGTGCGCAGGACACATGCTTATACGCAGAGCATACTAACCTTGCTGCCAGAAGGAGGCAGTCGAGACACGGGGGAGCGGTAGATTGTCCCCCCAAACATAGGCCGAATGCTGCTGTTGGCTGTAGCATTGGATAAGACGGTAGTGTTCAGCTAAGGAAAAGAACAGGGAGATTAATGATGTGCGATGACATCCTCAGCATTTCCAGCAACCCATCACGACCCTACAAAGAAATGAGTGTGGGAAGCAGTCCGAGAAAGATGGAGTTACATGGTAAAGACCCTACCCGGTCTAATGCATAGCTCTGAGGAAACCTGTGAAAAGTTTTCAAAGCTTATTTATATCCAGCAGATGGAGCTGTAAAATGATACAACCACTTACAGCACAGGACACCTATCATATGACCCAGCCATTCCATTCCTAGGTGTCTACCCCCCAAAAATGAAAGCATATGTTCATACAAAGACTTAAACATAAATGATCATAGCAGTATTATCACAATAGCAAAAAGCTAGAAACAACCAAATATCCATCAACAGGTGAATGGATGAGCAAACTGGTACAGTCACACAATGGACTGCTGATCAACACTAAAAACGAGTGACCGTTGGATACACGCAACACAGATAACTCTCAAAGTTGTGCTAAACAAAAAGCCAGACAAAAAGGAATACATACTGTATGATTCTATTTATATAAAATGTTTGAGGCCAGGATGGTAGCTCAAGCCTGTAACCCCAGCACTTTGGGAAGCTGAGGCAGGAGAATCGCTTGAGCCCAGGAATTCAAGACCAGCCTGGGCAACATGATAAGACCCTTTCTCTACCAAAAGAAATAAAAAAAAAAAAAAATTAGCCAGGTGTGGTGTCTCTCGCCTGTAGCTCTAGCTACTCTCAAGGCTGAGCCAAGAGGATCACTTGAGCCTGGGAAGCTGGAGCTGTGAGTACACCAATGCACTCCAGTCTGGGTGACAGAATGAGACCCTGTCTCTAAAAAATAAAAATTAAAATGCAAACTAATCTATATTGACAGCAAATCCCTGGGTGCCACGGGCTGGGGGCGAACCAGGGGACAGGGGAGCAGAAGTAATACAAAGTGGCACCAGGAAACTTTGGGGCCATGAATATGTTCCTCATCTTGGTTCCGGTGATTTCACTGTGTATACATACACATGTCGAAACTTCAAGTGTACACTTTAAATATTACAGGCTAATGATATTCCATAACGCTGTAAACTTTTAAGTAAAAAAATTCTAGGTGGCTAAAAACCTCAAATGGGAAAGCAACAACCATTCCATACAGAAGGCAGACTGGGAAAACAACACAGGCAAACACCTGTGTGACTTGAGGTCATGGAAGGATTTCTTAAAAGGTACGAAAAAATACAGACCATAAAAAAGATTGAAAAAAACTTTCTTCATCAACAAAAACACCGTCTAGAATAAAGAGACAAACCACACAAGACCAACACAAATACTGGGAAAAGCTAGTGTAACACAGCTGACAAGGGAGTCACATCCTGAACATACGAAGATTTCCTATAAAATTTGTAAGAAAAAGATAAATACACTAACAGAAAAACTGTCAAGACTTCTCAGAGAAAGAAATCCAAAAGAATATGAACATAGCATAAGGTGCAACTTCACCCGTAATGACAGAAATGCAAAGTAAAATCATGAGACGTTAATTCATACCCTTTGAATGGGCAAAAATAAAACAAGTCAGACAACTTGCCGTTTTGCAAGGACTGGAGCCACTGTAACACTGAGCCATGACCAGCACAAGCATAAATTGTTATAACCATGTCGGTAACACAGACTGGTCAGTGCAGCCGGGACTTCAGAAATATTTGAATACAGCACTTATTTTTTTTATTAAGTGACAGGGTCTTAATATGTTGTCCAGGCTGGTCTGAAACTCCCAGCCTCAAGTGAGTCTCCCGCCTAAGTCTCCTGAGTTGCTAAAATCACGTGGGAGCCACTGCACCCAGCTGAATACAGCACTCTTGAGAGCAAGGGCTGTCTCACTTATTGTATTCTCAGTGTGTAGCACAGAGGTTCTCAAAGTTTGAATTAAACCTTTCTAGAATTGAATTTTAGTGTTGTATGTTTTTAAAAGTTCACCAGATTATTTTCATCATAAAAAATTAACTACCTAATAGCAAACAATAGGGAACTGGTTTAATAAATGACAGAATTGTCTAAGAGGGTAGATACAGCTCAGAGTGTATTTGAAGACAGTTTGATGCTATGAAAAAATAACCAATATCAAGTGGGGAAAAAGAAATATTCTTGGTTCTCTGACTTACATCACAGGTGGTTTTTTTAAACATTGTATATGTTATAAAACACGAGTTGAGGCCAGGCGTGGTGGCTCATGCCTGTAATCGTAGCACTCTGGGAGGCCAAGGTGGGAGGAGTTGAGCTCAGGAGTTTGAGACCAGCCTGAGTAAGAGCAAGACCCTGTCTCTATTAAAAATAGAAAAATTACTAGCTCTCTGGGAGGCCAAGGCGGGCGGATCATCCTGAGCTCAGGAGTTCGAAACCAGCCTGAGCAAGAGCCAGACCCCGTCTCTACTAAAAATAGAAAGAAATTAATTGGACAACTAAAAATATATAGAAAAAATTAGCTGGGCATGGTGGCACATGCCTGTAGTCCCAGCTACTTGGGAGGCTGAGGGAGGAGGATCTCTTGAGCCCAGGAGTTTGAGGTTGCTGTGAGCTAGGCTGACGCCACAACACTAAGGGCAATAGAGTGAGACTCCTGTCTCAAACACACACACACACAAAACACAAGTTGAGGAGAGGGAAATGGGAAAACATGTTCTACTTTATCAAAAAGAAAAAAGTAAAAAAAAAAAAAAAAAAAAAGATAAAATATTTCCTAACTGCTTGTTCTAGAGAGAAATACTCCATTTATTCAGCATGAACATTGTCTTTCACATAGTACCATGGTCACCTGTTGGAATTACAGGCCTCTGACCCTTTCTGTCATCACCAGAATGTTGGCAATTATTGGCCTGAGTTTCAGACGAGGACTCAACAACTGGCACATGACAGCTGGCCATTCCTTGAGAGGCGAGGAGATGGCCAAGAACCCTGCCTCGCCACCCCCTTATCAACAGTGCTTCACAAGGCCTCGAGCGTACCTTGCGCACTTTGCCTGGCGTGTTGGGTGCGAGTCCTCGCCGCTTGCCGGGCGTCCGGGGGGCACTCCCATAGAGCATCTCTGTCTCCGTCTGCTTCCTGTTCTTCATTTGCTATGTGAAAGTGAGAAGCAACAGTGGTAAATCCCAGGAAGAGAACAGGTCTGGACGGGAACAGGAGGAGGACCAGAAATCTCGGGCCAAGTCTCTGTAGGCAGAGATATTATAAAAAGAGCTACCAAGGACTCCCTGTTCTTCAGCCTATTCTGATCAATGTCAGAGACTCTGGGCTGCTCAAGTCACCGCCTGCCTTTCCCATCTGTGCTCATACTTACTCTTTCCTGCTTGGCTCTCTCTTTCTCCAGTCGATGCATCTCCCATTGTTCTGCCACATACTCCATGAATTTCTGCCCGTTCACCACAAATGCTTGTGCGTGTTCCTGTTCCCACATTTCAATTTGTGCCTTCAACTCCTCTTCCAGCTGAGACCAGAAATAAGCACATGTTAATTACTTCATGAGCCTAACTTCAGGGAGCTGGACCCACATGAGTACAGGCCAGAGTGACCAGAAATCAAAGCGTAGGGACAGTTCATTCACAGTACACACGCAAGTGGCAAAGGGCAAGAACCCAGAGTTTGACCACTTGGGTTTTGGTGCACACGGCGGGGGAAGCACCGGGGAGGGTCAGCGTTTAAACAGGTGGCGTACATTCACAGCAGGACTGTGGCATCGGACTATCTGGGTTCCAACCTGGGACCTGTCTACCTCTTACTGTCTGTGAAAAGGTGGGCAAATTATGTAACTTCTCGGTACTTCAGTTTTTTCAGCTGTAAAAATGGAAATAATAATACCAAACTCACAGGGATGTTGTGAGGATTATACAAATGAAAACACTTTAAAATAGTATCTGATACTTAATAAATGCTATTATTAAAATAGAAAATGGTAATGAAGCCCACAGTACTTTCTCAAAAGCTTGTCTCGTGTTACTGCCTGAACTGTGTTTCCCAAAAATTCGTATGTTGAAGCCCTAACGGCTAGTACACCTCCAAATGTCACTGTATTTGGAGACAGGATCTTTAAAGAGGCAATTAAGCTAAAATTAGGTGGGCCCTAATCCAACAGGACTAATGTGATCAGGCCACAGACACACACAGAGACCACGTGAAGAGACAGGGAAGAGAAGATGGCCATCTGCAAGCCAAGGAGAAAGGCCCCAGAAGAAACCAACTCTGCCAATGACACCTTGATTTTAGACTTCCAGTTGCCAGAACCATGAGAAAACAAATTACCGCTGTTGAAGCCACCCAGTCTGTGCTACTTTACTATGGCAGCCCTAGTAAACTAATACACCTCAACAGGTGTATCACTCCCATACAACTGAATAGCTGCTTATGCCGAAGGCCCAATATATAGCTATTCCTGCCTAAGCTTTGGAAGAGAATACAGTTTTGGGGCAAAACAATACAAAGCAAAGGATATATAAAAAGTGAGGTATTTTGTAGCCAAGCACCCGTGTTACCTTAGGGAGTGTTTTCTGCAGCTTGGCTCGTTGCTTTTCTTCTTTTAGAAGATTTCCTCCCCGGTTTGTAAATCGACTTGGATCTGAAGCTTTTCTCTGTGAAAAGTATATTTTAATTAGAGTAAAGCCTGGCATGGTCAGACCAATAACTTGTGCTAAGATCCTTTGCTCTGATAAAATGATATATATTATTAAAGTGACTTAAGAGTGTTTTGCATTCCCGTCCACTCTCAGCAGTGAGAAACGGTGGCTTTCTGAGGCCAGGCAATGAGCTGTGGAGCATTCCCAGGCACCAGCAGATCATTCGCTGGGGTGCAGGAAAATGATTGCTTCCTTTTTACTCTAAAAAACAAGACAGACTTTAATATTTAACAGTGTCACTGGCTCCCTTTCTTGGTTTGGATGTCAGATGATTACATGTGATTTGGAGACACAAGGTATATGGAGGGATGGAAGGGTCCACACTCGGATGGGGTGGTGGTGGCACCTTTATGCCTACTCGCTTCTGGCATACTGAGACAGAGTGCAGCTCGGATGTGCACAGTTACGACATTTATAGATAATCTGGTTTTTACTAAATTAACCCTCACAAAATAGACAAGTTAAAAATATAAAATGTTACAGCTTCTCATTCTTTTTAGCTTTTGTTTTTCTTTTTTTTGCTAGTCAAGTGAAACAGTGGGAGTGAGAAGGAATACAGAAATTTGTAACTGGTTGTGATCAATTAGTTGTAAACATCACTGCACTCAGACCAGCCTGTTTTTTGTTATCTTATAATGTACACAGTGATTCAGAACAGTAATATAAGTACATAATCTGTAATTATAAATTAGGTATATAGGCTGGGTGTGGTGGCTCACACCTATAATCCTAGCACTCTGGGAGGCTGAGGTGGGAGGATTGCTTGAGCTCAGGAATTCGAGACCAGCCCGAGCAAGAGTGAGTCCCTGTCTCACTAGAAAATAAAATAGAAAAAAAATTAGCCAGGCACAGTGGTGGGTGCTTGTAGTCACAGCTCCTGGGGAGGCTGAGGCAGGAGGATTGCTTCAGCCCAGCAGTTTGAGGTTGCTGTGAGCTAGGTCGATGCCACGGCACTCTGGCCTGGGCAACAGAGCGAGACTCTGTCTCAAAAAAAAAAAAAAAAAAAATTTCCCTTCCACACCACTTGATTGGTGCAGCCTATGAACAGTAACCAGAGAGATGGCAATTCATTTATTTTTTTCTTAAACACCAGCATGTCAACAAGGGTTGCTGCTTTAGCTCTTTACTCATGTTTACTCTTGCTCCTTCTTGCTTTCGACCAGAATTAAGTAATAACTAAGGACTAGGACCTATTCTTGAATAGCTGTAGGATATCCCACAGTTCTCTCCACTTCCAAATCCTGGTTTCCTGCCTGTAAACTTGAAGGAGCTGAATTAAAGACTCTCGAAAGCCCCCTTTGAGCTCTGACTGGCGAGCACGAACCTGAGCACAGGACACGTCCGTACACTCGTGCCCTGGGGGCCTCACTTGCCTCACCCTAGACCTAGCCCCAAGCTTCAAAATGCTCTGAGGGCACCTGTGTTAAGTCTATGAGAAGAAAAGGAATTCCGAGTATGCAAATGCACCCTAACACCTAGGCCGTTTTTAAAGAAAAGGAATGGTAGGAGAGTATTAACTGCGTGCCCCAACAGCCATTCTTCTCTCCCTTCTTAGTAACAAAACCAGATTTCCCTGGCAGCCGGCATGGCACATAAGCAGAGGTACTGTGAAGAGAGCCAGGGGCAATGCCTTCTTCGTGCCTTCCTCCACCTTGACGTCATCTGATGTCTGAAATGTGGCCGTTAGGGTGGGAGCTCTAATTGCTGTCTTACCCTGAGGGTGAGGCCCGCCCTTAGCAGTGGAGGAGCCCTGGGCTGGAGACCCTGGGGCCCTGCTCATTGTCAGAAACTGCCATGACTAACCTGCACCACCCACCACCTCTGGGCTTCCCTTGTGCAAGAAACAGCTCCCTTACTTAAGCCATTAATTTTGGGTATGCTCTTTTATGCCCTTGCCCATAAGCTTAAGAAATACCGAGGGTTAGCAGCAATTCAGAGAGACTTAACGATAAAGACAGGGTATCAAAAGCATGGTGGAGAACAAAGGAAACTGGATTCTGATTGTGTACAGGGCGTGCTTTCTTGACACTTCCTTTTACTCTAGAGAAAACAAAAACAGACACAAATTAGGGCAGTACCTCAAACTCTAAAAAAAGCCTCCAGTTTTCTTCCCACTTCTGAACACCTTCGAAGAGTTCCTTATGAACTTCACGATAGTTTCTTAACCGCACAACCTCGGCATCGTGGAGCTGGAGCAGCTCTTCTGTGTAGTCCTCTGCAAAACATGGGCCCAGTGGTTTCAAAAGCTTCCTCTAGTGTTTAGTATCCCAGTTTACTAATCCCCCACTCCCCTGAAACAGAAATAGGTTTTTCTTACAACAAAATGATATAGGAATAAATACAAACATTATGGCTAACAAAAGCTAGGTTTATCACAATAAGCCTGGGGGATTAAGAACAAAGAGTAGGGTATGGACTAAAATGATTAATGTTCTCAAAAATTTGTGTCCTCTCTTGCCTCGTCTTAGGTTTCTTTCACATTTTACCTTCCCACTCTGCCCGGCCAACAGAGGGTTGGGTTACAGAAAATGTCCAAAAACACTTGGTGAATTTAGTTGGGACAGCTTTATCTATATATTCAGTTCAGGTCAGACTAGAATCCTATTGGGCTCTAGGAGTTAAACTCCTTTGGGTGCAAACACAGGCTCCGGCATTTACCTGCTATATGCCTCTAGGCTTAGTTAACATTTACATGCCTTAGCATCCTCATCTCTTTTATTTTAAAGTAGCGGTGGGGGTTATGAGGAGGGGTGTTCAGCTGCTTTGTTTTTGTTGAGACAATCTCCCTCTGTAGCCCTGGGTAGAGTGCAGTGGTGTCATTATAGCTCACTGCAACCTCCAAATACTGGGCTGAAGCAATCTTCCTGCCTCAGCCTACCGGGTAGCTGGGACTACAAGCATGCCCTGCAACACTAGGCTGGGTTTTTTTTTTTCTTACTTTTTGGTAGAGACAGGGTTTTGCTCTTGCTCAGGCTGGTCTCGAACTCCTGAGCTCAAAGAGTCCTCCTGCCTCTGCCTCTCCCTCCCAGAGTGCTAGGATTAGAGGCATGAGCCACCTTGCCCAGCCTGTCCTCATCTCTTGACATGAGGATTAAGTGAAATAACGATGTGAAGGGTTTGACATGGTGCCTGGTATAGAATAAGCACCTGATAAACTTGAGCTTCACAGCTAGAGGCTAAAGTGATATACCGCTTCAGAAAGCAAGAAACCCCGTATTTCCCAATAGCATTTGCAAATGCTCATTTGTACAGGAACGGTATTATGTTGAATGGCTTGAAAAGGTGGCTATATCTGTTCAGAAGAGGAAATACTTCCTGCCGAATGTCTGGCCTTGTAAAAGACCAGGGAGCAGGCCACGTGAAGTCCACCACTTCTGTACTAACCAGAATAGTAAGGGGCAAAAGCTTGTCTCTGCTCCTGGCTGTAAAAACACTGGTCCCAGTACTGAGCCAGCTCCACTCGTATTGCCTCAATTACTTTCTTCATGTTTTGCATTTTCACTTCTTCCAACCGATCCACTTCTAATTGCAGCTGAAAGAAAGAGACCTGTTAAAGGTGGCTGTCACACATCTAAATTCGCTTAGGTTTCCAACAGTTTCTCCCCTGTTTAGAGTTTGAGGTTGCAGTGAACTATGATGACATCAAGGCACTCTAGCCCAAGCAACAGAGAGAGACCCAGTCCAAAAAAGAAAAAAAAGGAAAATAAAACACAAAGCCACAGAGGTAAATTAACAATCTTTATAACAATGATATTATCAGAGCCAGAAATCTAAGGAACATACACAAAAGACAGAAGATAAGCAGGGTACTGCCACCCTTTTCTGATGCTTGTCTTAAAAATAGGCTGGCCCAAGGCAGAAGCTGGTAATGACATCAGATAGGACACAGAAATGCTTGCAGAAGAGTGCTGACCTAGCACTCACTGTGTTTCTTACCGCTTTCCTGACCTTGGCCTTCGACCCACTCATAACCGGGGCCACAGCTTCTCTTTCTTCTTCAGGTATTTGCAACCTGTCCCAGAGCTCTCGAATTCGAGCACGGAGTCCTTCACATGCAGCTTCATTTTGTGATTTTCGCATTTCCAGCTATTGCGAGGAAAGCCAGCAGTTACTTACAACAAAGCAGCAGCACAGGGAATGCTAGCAGCCTCTGGCCTCCCACAAAGAAATGTATGGACCCACATGGAGAGGAAGCACTTTTACAAGATTTTGAACAGGTGTGTTTTCATGCCTCCTGAACACAAGCTGTAAGGCTGTCATCATGGAAGGATCTCAGATCCCAACAATTAGGATTTTTTTTTTTTTTTTTTTTTTGAGACAGAGTCTCACTCTGTTGCCCAGGCTAGAGTGCCGTGGCGTCAGCCTAGCTCACAGCAACCTCAAACTCCTGGGCTCGAGCAATCCTACTGTCTCAGCCTCCCGAGTAGCTGGGACTACAGGCATGCGCCACCATGCCCAGCTAATTTTTTCTATATATATTTTTAGCTGTCCAATTAATTTCTTTCTATTTTTGGTAGAGACGGGGTCTCGCTCTTGCTCGGGCTGGTCTCGAACTCCTGAGCTCAGGACGATCCGCCCGCCTCGGCCTCCCAGAGTGCTAGGATTACAGGCGTGAGCCACCGCACCTGGCCAGGATTTAAATTTTGAATTGAAAAAATATTTAATTAAACACCAGGCTAGGGATGTTGGTACTTTGAGATAGGAGTCTGCCAACCTCCTCTTTGCGGGCAAATTAATAAACTTCTTTCCTTCTCCTCAAAAATAAATAGATAAATAAACACTAGGCTAATTCAAATGACTAATATTGTTTCATCCAAAATTTCAATTTCATGTTCTTAGAGCTACGTATAAGTTTTGTTTAAAAAAAAAAAAAATCGAAGTTGTATATCATGTTATTATCCTTATCCTCTCTCGTTCTCTTAATGTACATTGGCTCCTTATTTAAGACTGAAGAAAAAAAACTGTCAGTTTTTTCAAACTGCTGTGTACAACAGAGACCCCAGGCCATAATTTAAGAAGACATTACCTGCCGTAGCAACTTTTGTAGTGTTGCAATATTCTCCAAAGATAAACAGAAGGCATCTTCATCTTCGCACACCACATCTCTTTCAAAGCTTGTATCTGGAGTATGATCTAATTCTTCCATACACAGTATGATCTGTTTCTTTATGTTGACAAACTCCTGGTGCCGAGATGCCTATAAAACAAAACAGTTACAAGACACCCAGAGGAAAGCCAAACTGACTTTTAGGAAGTATGAATGTAGGCCGTATACCTTTGTTTCCCTCAAAGTTGCCACATGTTGTCTGAACTGGTTCAGCTCTTCTAAGCTGGGAACTGAGGCACTGTCAACAACATAGTGGGGCATACAAAGGATTTCACACAGTTCTTGATCTTGTTCTTGAAGTAGCTTCAGTTCCTGTTTTCTCTCCTTTTTCTGTTTTCGCATCAATTCCACCTGGGTGCGCAAATCTTTTTCCAGCTGCAAGATGGTTGTCTCTCCTTCTTCCTGTATAAAGACAATGTACCATTGATAAGGTTCCAAGTGAATTCCTTCAAAGGAAGAGAAGGACAATGGAAGAGGGCTAGGATGACAGGTTTTTATCCGTAAACCTACAATGAAGTTAACTCATGGCCAACAGAATATGGCACAAAGAGGTTCTCCTAAGGAAGGGCCCCAGTATGGAAAGGTGAATAGGTACTAGGACATTTTTTTAAACAATTTTTAAAATTGTAGTAAAATACATGTAACATGAAGTTTACCATCTTAACCATTTTATTTTTTTGAGACAGGGTCTTGCTCTGTTGCCCAGGCTGGGATACAGTAGCCCAATTATAGCCCACTGGGCTCAAGTGATCCTCTCGCCTCAGCTTCCCCAGTAGTTGGTACTACAGGCATGTGCCAGCATGCCGAGATAATTTTTTTTTCTTTTTTTTTTTTTACTTTCTGTAGAGACAGGGTCTCACTATGCTGCTCAGGCTGGTCTCAAACTCCTGGCTCAAGTGATTCTCCCGCCTCAGCCTCCCAAAGTGCTGGGATTACAGGCGTGAGCCACCGTGGCCAGCCTATCTTAACCATTTTAGAGTGTACAGTTCAGTGGTATTAAGTACAGTCATATTACTGTGCAACCATCACCATCATCCATCTCCAAAACTCATTTCATCTTGCAAAGTGAAACTTCACACTCATTTAACAAGTCCCCATTTTTTCCCTCCCCAATCCCCTGGCACCCACCATTCTACTTTCTGTCTCTATGAATTTGACTACTCTATGAATCAGGGCACTTTAAATGGGTCGGAAAGCTTAGCTGTCGAATGGCACAGCTAGCTCATAGCTAAATGCTCATCCTAATAATCCTATTGCCATCACTTTACCAATAAAAATCAATTTAGTAGTTGCTGCTCTTTTCCTAATTGGTAAAAAAGAAGGAAAAAGTGTCAGTTATTAATATATATCCTATAAATTTACAGAATTTAACATTGGTGAAACAGGCACTATCAGGTAACTTAAGGGAGATGTACTACTGTACACCTAACTTCTCACCCAATTTCACATTGAAAGTTAAAAAAAAAAAAAAAAAAAAAAAGAAAGGCTTTCTTAGGCCTTACTGCTAAAAAGGCTAAAGAAAAGAAACTTGATGTCCCAAATCAATTGTATTAATGCCATTTATGTTGATTCCAGGAAATTCCACTGATGTCATGGTCTGATTGCTCTTGGCTGCCATATATGAAACATCCTTAACCCTTTAAAGGTGGTCTCCCTTCTAGGATGTCTCCATGTGGATACCCAAACAGTTCTTCCTGTTGTTAAAATGAGGGAGACCTGAGAACCTACGGGTGCAGTATTACCTTTCCAAGCTCCACATCTGTCCCAATTTGTATGATCCTGGCATTGTTTTTACTGGTTCTAAGCAGAGATATGTTTCTAGGCCCCATGTGTTATTCATTTCATCAGTCCCTGACTTGCACTGGACGACAATATAGCAACCTGTCAGCTATAGACACCGAAATAATCATGGCATGCTCTGGACTGGACTATGCACTCCTGATACTCCAGCTTATGAGACATTTCTTCTGAAGTAGCCATTTTGGCTGGTTCAGTGGTATGTAGTTTCTGGGTATGAAAAACCAGAAAGGTTTTTTTTTTTTGAACATTCCCTTATAGCACTAGTTACTTTTGCTTCCAAGGTATTAACATTTCTTTTCATTTTCTTTCAAAGAAAGAACAGCACAGTACCATCTGTGCCTACCTATTCCTGAGTTTATAAAAATCAATTAATATGCCCTCCCAAGCAAAACTACAGCAAAAAGCAACTTGTTTTTGATCACCTATTAGTTGCCTCACCTCTCAACAGAGCAACACTCTATGTATGTGAAAATTCCTTTGTTGGGATTAATTAACTAGGCAGCACCTTTCCCAACTTCCCGCATCCAGCACCATCCCTACCAGGAAACTTCTGCCTACGCTCCCAAATCAACGCTCCTCTACCCTAAATCTCTGACCCAAGCCAGCTTCCCCAGACCCTGTGGAGTGCCGTGGACCTGAAACGGCTGGACGTGTAGCTCGCTGCATAGCGTGTCCAGCTCTTTCTGACAGACAGCTATGCTTTTGATGAGCCTTTCCTTCAGGCTTTCCTCCTCGGCAATCATCATATCCAGGAGTTCCTGCAAGAGAGAAATCAGTCTAGAAAAGTTTGGGGCCACATGGGAAAAAACCAACATCAACACCAAAACTCTCATTGTTTCAAAATTTCAAGGAAGGATTAAAAAAATATCAGGAAGAGCCTGTGATAGCCTAGTGTCAGTGATCGGATGTCATTTTGGATGCCATCTCAGGTGCTGACACCAAAATCCTTAGCCCCCCACTGCAAAAACACCAGGACTCCTTAACTCACCTTGATGTGCTTCTTTACGACCTCAGTTCTTTGTAAACGCTGATCCTCCGGAATCCCAATTAATTCCCATATTTCCCGAAGGTGATTTAGGGCACTCTGGAGACACACTATAGACTCCTCTGCCACTATCTCACTGAAAAGCAAGAAAAGACGCCTGGTACATGAGTCACCGCTTCCAGACTAAAAGCAGTATTTATTTATTTTCTTAAAGAGCTGAGGTCTCACTCTCACCCTTGGCAAGAGTGCAGTAGCTCGATCATAGCTCACTGCAACCTCCAGCTCCTGGGCTAAAGCGATCCTCCTGCCTCAGCCTCCCAAGGAGCTGAGACTACAAGCTCAAGCCACCACACCCAGATAAGAATTCAGGAACTAAACAGACTAGTTTCTCAGTGGCCTCAAGGCTAAAACAAATTGAAAACAAGCATTCACCTTAATTCACTTTTAACCACTCCCCTTCCCTTCTCCCCAACAAATGCCATTAACACTAGCAAAGCAGAATTCGGTATCATGTTATGTGGTGGAAATTCAATCTTCGGAGTAATCCTAACAATTTGGACTTCTATTAATGATCTACCATCGTCACAGAACCAGTCCAATTTGGTTCAACTTTGCCACTAACAAAATGATGAGATGGTTTTTCAGTTGGGACAGACCCCCAGCTTTGCAAGTCTTGTAACCTGAGCATGCCCAGATGACCCAAGTGTGCCCAATTTGTAACCCCAAATCTGGCTAGAACAAAAAAGTCAATCACAGGCAGATCCTAAGTACTCAGATTGAGGAATGGGGACCAAATTAAGAAGCAAAGGGTGCCCTGTTTTGTTGCAGTTTGAACTAAGAGCCAAGAACCCAGTACTGCCTTTTTGTATGACGCAGTCACACCAAGTCTCGCTGCATTTTCCTATCTCCCCCATAGTCACTCTCTGCCTATACAACCTGCCACCGGACCCCAGTTCAGGGAGACAGATTTGAGTGTAGCCTCCGCTCACCTGGCCAGCTGACCCTGAAATAAAGCTTTTTCTTTTCTCACAAGCCAGTGCCACCGTATGGCTTCAATGTGTGCCAGGCAGCAAGCCCGCTGCTTGGTAACACTACCTATGGCAGTATCATACAGAATTAGAAATGCTTTAATTATTAAAGAAAAACAGACAAAAATGTTAGTAAAATAAACTAATACAAGAGATTGCTGATGAGAAGCTCCTACAAGATAGCTGGCAATTTATTGCTTTTTGTTGTTATTGTTATTCTTAAATTACAACTAGCAAACCCAAAGAATGGCTAAAATTAAAAAGACAAACAACATTAAGTGTTGGTGAGTATGTAAAGCCAGAACTTTCATACATAAAATTTCATACATACAACTATTTTAAAAACTTTTGACAATATCCACTAAAGCGGAACCCAGCAGTTCCACCTCTACGTACATACTTAGCAAAATGCACACATATGTTCAAAGACATGCATAAGAATGGTCAAAGGAGCACTACTCATAACAGCATGGAAACAAAAATAGCCTACATGTCCATCAACAGAATGGAGAACATTCCTACAGCGGAATAATGCAGCCATGAAAATGAACTAACTACATACACCATGGATAAAGTTCAAAACATTATGTTGAGCTATGCTAAGTGGAAGAAGTCAAACAAAGAACTACATGTTATATCGTTCTATTTTATGAAATTCTGGAAAAGGCAAGAGTATAGCGAAAGAAAGCAAATTAGTTCCCTGGGATCAAGGGAGGGGCTCAACGGCAAAAGGGCACAAGAAACTTTTTGGGGTAATGGAATGGTTCTAGACCTTGATGGTGATTATATAACAGTATACAACTGAAACCACACATGTAAAATGAGTCGGTTTTACTGTATGGAAATATATCTTAAACATTTTTTTTTTTTTTTTGAGACAGCGTCTCACTGTGTTGCCCGGGCTAGAACGCCGTGGCGTCAGCCTAGCTCACAGCAACCTGAAACTCCTGGGCTCAAGCAATCTTTCTGCCTCAGCCTCCCGAGTAGCTGGGACTACAGGCATGCGCCACCATGCCCGGCTAATTTTTTCTATATATTTTTAGTTGGCCGATTAATTTCTTTCTATTTTTAGTAGAGACGGGGTCTCGCTCTTGCTCAGGCTGGTGTCGAACTCCTGAGCTCAAACAATCCGCCCGCTTCGGCCTCCCAGAGTGCTAGGATTACAGGCGTGAGCCACCTCGCCTGGCCCCTCCTAGCTCTTTTTGGAACATACCAGGCACTAACCCACCGAAGGGCATTGGTATTTGCTGTTCCATCTACCTAGATCTCTCTTCCCCCAGATGCTGCATGGCTTCATCCTGACCTCCTTCAGATCTTGGTCCAAAGATCACCTTCTCAGAGAGACCCTTCCTGATCAATCTCTTTAAAACTGCAACTCCCCCTTCCACACTGTCGGTACTCCTTATCCCCCTTCTCTGCTTGATTTTTCTCTGTAGCCCTTAACACCATTTATGTAAGATTTACTTGTTTGTTACCTTTCTTTTGCTATTAGAAAGTAAACTCTATAAGGGCAAGGATGTCAGTTTTATTCACTGCTATCTCCCCAGCACTTGGAATGGTTCCTAGTATATAACATCCAAGAAGTATTTTTGAGTGAATCATGATTTTTTTAAAAAAGCTGTATGATAGGTGAGGCACAGTGGCTCACACCTGTAATCCCAGCACTCTGGGAAGCTGAGGTGGGAGGATCTCTTGAGCTCTGGAGTTGGAGACCAGCCTGATCCCTGAGCCAAGAGTGAGGCCCTGTCTCTACTAAAAATACAAAAATTAGCCAGGTGTGGCGCGTGCCTGTAGTCTGAGCTCCTCAGGAGGCTAAGGCCAGAAGATCGCTGAGGCCAGGAGTTTGAGGGTGGTGTGAGCCAGACTGATGCCACAGCACTCTAGCCTGGCAACAGAGTGGGACTCCATCTCCAAAACAAATAAAAAAAATTGTATGATCTTAAGTGCCTCAGAGCAATCATTGTGAACACTAATTATCATGGTATAATTACATACTGTCTTGCAAATTTCAGGCAATTTCCCAAAAAGCTGAGATTTTTTTTTTTCTTTTCCTTAGAAAACATCACTGAAAAACTTGAGACTGCATATAAGAATACCACCCAAGGACACAAAGGTTGCAAAATGAGCCAGTTTTTCCATTTTCTTGAACTTAAGTCACTGGACTGGAAAAGATCTCAAAATGCTCTGATAAATGATTTCTTACCTTCCTCTCCCCTATTTGTTCCTAGACAGTCATCCAGAGAAGGAGCTTTGTTAATCTCCTATACACCTTGTTTTAGGAATCAGTAAACCATTCAGTGACCAAACTGATAATCATTATGTTTCTGAGGCCTGTTTCTCACAGTCCTTTCTAAATATGAATAGCTGAAATCCAGATTACCCAAAATCTGGTTTTGGTTAGTAGAGTAATCCCAGTTGCTGTTTTAAAGTCTAATTATATTCTATTATATTCTATTAATACTTAGCTTTACAAAAAAAAAAAAAAACAAAAGTCGAATTATTTCCATCAGCCTGGAACCAAAGTTAACAGGTCACTTTTTCTCCCCCTTCATTCACTCCTTTGAAAGCATAAGATGGGTGAACAATCCATAAACTGTTAATGGACTTTGAATAAGTTTCCTGTAGATGTCATTTAAGGTTTTACTTCTTTAGAATGCATCATTAGTCATTAGCTTAAACCCACAGCAGCTTAAATATACTGTCCTTTAGATAATAAAATATTTGTAGTTCATGACCTTATACTGAGATTCATTTTTTCCAGTGGTACCAATGATTTGTACTCAATTCCCATTGTCCCAAGGGCAAGCACTTGAAAAAGACCGATCAGAATTAGCATGCAACAAAGAATCTTACAAAGCCTTAGTATAATCACTTCGACTAATAACTACAAATTACTTAATACGGAATCATCACAATACTTCACCCACTACTTTCAGAAAATAAAGTTAACGTTTGTATAGCTCAACACAAAAGTCCTATGCACTGATATTATTCTTATTTCAAAAATGAGAAAACTGACATTTAATATCTTGCCCACAGACACAAGGCTGTCAAGTGGCAATGTCACCCGTCTGGTCCCGATTTCAAGACAGTGCCTCCCCAGCACTGCCTAGGAAGATGTTAAAACACCGAAAAAGGATTCCATTATCAGAGATTCTTAACTTGCAAGGAAACCAACGTATCTTCCCAATCCAATAAAATGATAACACCGAATGCCAGATACAAAGCAAAATGATAACTATACTTCGAGACTTTGTTTAAAGAGAAGTAAGCAGCCATGACCACAGAAGACGCGGAACTCAGAACCAGCCATCTAGCCAAGGAGCGGCACCTGCGACGCCGCCGGCGGGGAGGGTGGGGCTGCCGGGCGCAAGCGCTGAGCCCCGGCCCGGAGCCTGCGCGGGCCCCGCACCAGCACTCGGCCCAAGCCCGGCTTCAGGGCCTGCGGGAACCTGCGGCCGCCGGGAAAATCGCGTCAGGCCTCGCCTGCGCCCTGCCGAGCCCCGGCCTCACTCGGCGCGGGCTGCCGGGACACCCTAGCCCCGGGCGGGGGGCTATCTCGGACTCCGCACCCGGGACGGGAGTCGTTCTCTCCCACGTCCCGTCGACTTCTCCGCAACCCTCACCTTCTCCTCATGGCGGACGCTCCAAGCAGCCGGGAGTCGAGGCCCCCGACCTACTCCTCGCGGGCCGGAGCACAGCAACCACCGCAAAGACGGACGAACTCGCTCCTGCAGCCGCTCCGCGAGCCGTTGGGCCCGCAGAATTTCAAACCGAGCCACGGGCGAAGCAGCCCCGCGATTGGCGTCGCGTCCCGTCGCTCTTCGGGAGGCCCCGCCCCCACCCCGCCCCTCCGGCGGCGAGCAGCGAGTGCGCAGGCGTGTCCCCGCGCCGGGGCGGAGGCTGGCGTCCCCGCGCGGCCGGGTGTGGCCTTGCGCGCTCTGCTGCGGCGTGGGGGGAGGCGCCTCTCGGGCCCGCGCGTCCTCCGGCCCCTTCCGCCCCGAGCCGTTTTGATTCGAAGTGCGCGCCGCCGCCCGGGAGCCGCCGGGAAGGAGGCGGGAGCAGTCGCTGTCCCGAGCGGCCCGGGTGCAGAAGCCGGCTCGGTGGGAAGGCCCAGCGCCCACCTCGAGGCCCTCGCCCCTCCGGGGAGCGAGCCGTGGAGCTGATCTAGGCGGAAATCCTCCCCGCATGTAGGACACCTCGTACTGCGAGGACGGGCAGCGATAGTGAACCCTCCCCACACAGGTTATCCCGTTTAACGTCCACAGCAACCCTGGGAGGCGGCGGTTACCGCCACTGCAGGGGAGCGAACACTCGAAACATTGAGCGACTTGCGCCGGCCACGTGACGGGTGAATAAATGGAGATCAGCTGGGCGTGGGTTTCTTTCAAATTACGGGAGTTCATGAACGATTACATGAAACGGGAGGCTAAGGCGGGAGGATCGCTTGAGGCCAGGAGTTGGAGGCTGCAGTGGACTAGGATCGCCAGGATACTTTTGTATCCTGCTTTTCTCGATGAACATGTTACATCTCTAAATGCTTAAATACCACATTTTTTTTGAGTGATTCATGGTTGCATAATATTCTGGTGTGTAGATATCTCATAATTCAGCCATTTTGTGATAGATATTTAGATAGTCACTTTTTTTTTTTTTAGAGACGAGGTCTCGCTCTGTCGCCCTGGCTGAAGTACAATGGCGTGATCACGGCTTCCTGCAGCCTCGAACTCCTGGGCTCAGGCGATCCTCCTGCCTCAGCCTTCCTGTGCTGGGATCACAGGCAAGAGCCACAACACCCAGCTAATTTTCCTATTTTTAGTAAAAAATATTTTTCGTTTCACTCTTGCTCAGACTGGTCTCAAACTCCTGGCCTCAAGCGATCCTCCTGCTTTGGCCTCCCTAAGTGCTAGGATCACAGGTGTGAACCACCTTTCTGGGCCTACACAGTAATTTTTATGGTAACACTGAGCTGAGTATCTTCATACATGAATCTTTGCTTCTTGCATTATTTTCATACGGGTGATTTCTGGAAGTGTAATTATTGAACGCTCCCATTATTAATATGCCCTCCCCACCAAGCCTCACTGGAAGAGTGTTCTCTTGTTACCCTCAGCAGTGTTGAATTCTACTGTACTTTTAAACCTCTTTCCTCATTTTATAGGCAAAAAAATGGCATTTCCTTGTTTGGCACTTGATTGTAACTGAAATTACGCATTGTTCATGTGTTTATTGGCCAACTGTAACTTCTGTGAATTCTCTTTATGTCTTTTCCCTGAAGGTAAAGGATGCTTGTTTGCTTCACCTTCAGAACCATGTTTTTCTTACTTTCAGAAAAATTCCATTGGCTCTACTCTCTTCACCCTTCCTTTTGCTTTCCCTGCTGCGACAATGGGTCTGGTCGTGTCATCTGTGGCATATGTACCATGCTCTGTAAACCTGTATCTTGCTCTTGCCCTATAATCCTATCTTTCCTTCCTCAATAAACCTCATCTTTGTGCTTGCCTTAAAAAAAAGAAAAAGAAAATCCCATTGATAACTTTCAATGTTCTTTAACTTGTCAGCAGCATGCCAAACGTTCATGACACCAGTATAGTGGACCGCAGGGACCACTTTTTAAATTTACTTGCACCCTTTGATTAACTTGAGAGGAGACTTTTTCAGGAGGCTTCAAAAATTTGTGATCTTCAGACATGTTCCCAGAGCCAGCATTAAGTATCCAGAGATAAGACAATTTTGCTGTCATGTCCTTTACACTAGTTCTGACGCTAACAAAGTCATAGAACCATTGCAAAGATATCCATTCGGAGCATATACTCAGCATGTAAAATGCTATATAATGTGTGTATTAATATATGACCCTATTACAAGGCCATATTATATTCTACTGGACAGTGTTGTTCTAGAATGTAAGTGTAATGCACTGCCACTGTTTATTTACTTGGCCATAGAATCTTTTTCTGATGCCATGTATTTTTTCAGTGAACCAACAACCTTGTCAGCAGTGTCTTTGATCTTGTACACTCGCTTGACATAACGCTCATAGTTGTAGCTGGATATTTGATTTGAGGCATGCCTGTTCCTTGGGGTATGTTCTGATACAGAATTATCATTATTCTGTGGAAAGAATACCTTTGGTGATCTAATAACTCAGGTTTTTATTGTCTTTCTTTTGGTAAGTGGTAGCGCTGTGGAGTGGGGAACAGATGGGAGTGACAGTCTTGCAAAAACCCAATAAAGACCTCCGCTATGGCTGGGTGTGGTGGCTCACTCCTGTAACCTCAGCACTTCAGAAGGCCAAGATGTCAAATGGGTGGGCAGAAAGGAGTAATCAAAGGAGACAGAGGAACAAGTTAAGAGATTGTAGGACAAAAGAGAGAGTTATGGAAGCTGAATAAGAGAATTTTAAGGGCTGGGCATGGTGGCACACGCTTGTAATCCTACCACTCCAGTAGGCTGAGGTGGGAGGATCCCTTGAGGTCAGGAGTTCGAGACCAGCCTCAGCAAGAGCGAGACCCCATCTCTACTAAAAATAGGAATAAATTAGCTGGGCAACTAAAAATGGAAAAATTAGCCAGGCATCATGGCGCATGCCTGTAGTCCCTGCTACTCAGGAGGCTGAGGCAGGACGATCACCTGAGCCCAGGAGTTTGAGGTTGCTGTCAGCTAGGCTGATGCCACGGCACTCTAGCCTGGGCAACAGAGCAAGACTCTTTCTCAAAAAAAAAATTTCAAGGAAAGACTGGTCATCAGTGAGATCAAGTTAGAAGAGGCCTGAAAAGAGACCACTAATATATGTGGTTATATTTCATAATTTTTATAAGGTAAAGAGAGAGAGAGAAAGGCTACTGGTGACCTTTATAGGAGCACTGTTTGCTGATGCCTGAAATGGCTCTAACGGGGAACATATTCATTCTGCAAAAATAAACAAAAAGCTTAAAGTGCCTCCTTAAGTTAAAATAACAAACTCATTTAACACAAGCTCATTTTCTCAAAAGTGTAATGAATCACAAAATTTCAGAATTGGAAAGGTGCTTCTTACTCATCTAATCTATCCCCCTCATTTTATGGTTGAGGAAACTGGTGCAGGCACTTTAATGACTTTTACTAGAAAGAACCACCCCAGGCCCAGAGCTGCTATAGATCCAGGCCATGAAGCCGGTGAAGTCCCTATGGAAAGCGCTACTTTGCTTTCACTAAGAAAGATGGAAGTGCATGTCCAGAACTGCAAACATATCATGTCCAAGAGTAGAGGCTTTATTTACAATCATATTCAAACAGGATTTAGCAAAGGATACCTCTTCCCTTGTATCTTAGCAGCATGGGCGGTACTTCATAAACCAAAAAGAGAAATATCCTGAGGGCAGGAAGTAAACTCTGTCCTCAGATATGTTTTCTAAATCGCCAGTAGTTCTGTGGTCCCAGCTCTTCGCAGGTAGCTAGTCGGCGGACACTGTGTTAGCAGCTGGGCGCCAGACTCCTGCATCCCACTGAGGAACGTGTCCAGAGAAGGTTTCACAGTGGCAGGGAAAACTTCAGGCTTTCACCTCACTCATGGCCTCCATGAGGCGAGCACTGTTGGTGACTGCTGTCGTCAGAAAAATGAACCTGTACCCTAAGGAGGCAAAAGCAGCAGCAGGAGTGACTGAGCAGATCTTAGGCCCCAGCGGTAACCATAATGAGCACCTCCACTGCCACAGTCCCTCGGATGAGAGCCCTAGTTTGCAGACACAGAGACATGAGTAGCATGCTCTCAGGGACCACAGCTTTCCAAGCCTGGTGGAACTGGGCTCCCTGCTATAGCAGCCCACAGCAAGGCTACGGCAAGTGGTACCCACAGGCCAGGAGAAAAGCCTCCCTGTACAGGGCGCTTTGTCCTTTGTCCCCCAGATCCCAGACAGGCCTGTTCTCACTTTCTGTTCTCCCTTACCTTTCTCTCTGCCCAGGAACCGGAGGGCTGAGATCTCAGAGAATGTGCAACCACCCAAGAACACCACCAAGATGAGGCGCAGGGACTCGCTGGAAGGCTTGTCGTCCTTGGTCATGTCTGTGAGGATCAGACATAACCAGATTCACCTCTTTCCTGACACGCTAGTCCTAGGTAATGCATCCAGCCCCCTCTTGTTGCCACCCTGCCCCACTGTCAACGCCACACACCTGTGAATGCAAACTCGCTGCAGTTGAGCAGCCGGACCACCTCGTCCAGGCCCTGCCAGCTGCGCCGCTCCAGCACCTGGGAAAGCATAAGCACCAGTTCCAAGGTGCAGACAGTGTCAGGCTTGGAAGGAAGGGCACAGCTGCCAGACTGTTACTCAAGTAATAAAAAGTCAGGATAGGCCAGGGACCAGGAGAAAGCAGACCGTGAAATATGAACGGGAGCAAGAGTGACTCACTCTCACCTGCTCAATGATTCGGCAGCTCAGGGGCACATAAGCACCACTGAAGACATAAGCCATGTCTCGGGGCACTTTCAGATCATACTCGCCATCCACACGTGGGATCTAGAGGGCAAAGGGACTATATGAGGCAAGTGACAACTCAGCTCCCTAATCCTTTAAAGTGGCGGTCCCCAACCTTTTTGGCACCAGGGACTGGTTTTGTGGAAGACAATTTTTCCATGGACAGGGTGGGGGCACAGATCTGACAGGAGGCGGCACTCAGGTGGTGACAAGAGCCATGTAAATACAGATGACGCTTTGCTTGTTCACCTCCTGCTGTGTGGCCCAGTTCCTAACAGGCCATAGACTGGTACCGGTCTGCGGTCCAGGGGTTGGGGACCGCAGCTTTAAAGTGTCAGATAAAGTGGCATATCCCAGACAACAGTTCTTATTTCAACTGAAGAGAGAACTAGCAATAGCCCTGACAAAAATCCACAACCAAAGATGACAGCTTCTGTTCAGTACCCACCAGTTCTCTGGAATACTTTCCTATGAAGGGCTGGAAGGAAGGGTTCTCCCTTCTCTGCCCTTCAGCGACATGGGACATGTCTGTCACTGAAGCAGCACTTAGAGTATTCCCTGACATCAGCAGGTGCTTGTTATATGTTTATTAAATGAATGAATCTTTCTGTCTTGTCTCATTATTAAATTAAGCTCAAGCTATAAGGCTACCAAACAAAAGGATCTTTTTTACAAACAAAAGTGACAAAAAGTTTTTGTAGATTCTAAGTAGCCCACAAATAGGACAAATTAAGATGGACAGCGAAAAAAAAAAAAACAAAACAAAAAATAGCCCACAAAGGAGTGAACCCACGGCTTCCCCTATCCAGCCCCGTTCCACATACCAAATTCAGCTTTTTGCTGATGGCACGAAAATTGCTCCTCTTGGCCAGAGAACTGAAGGCATCAGTAATCTTTCCTAGAGAAGAAATCTGTGCTAGGTTTCACCTAAAGTCTATGGAGTCATGACACTGCCACAGGTGACACCACTCAGGACATGACAGGACCAATCACATCCAAAGACCCCCAGGAAACCGTTCACCGACAATTCTCTGGAACTGATCAAGACACTCCCCACCCTTCTCCCTACCCACAGTCTTCCCCTCCTACAGGGCACCAGCTCTCTACGTAAAATGCCATCTACAGGGTGACCTGAGTTTAAGTGTATGGGTTTGGAGTCAAATTGACCTGACTTACTCAGGGAACTTGGATAAGTCATTTAATTTCTCTAAGCCTCAGTTTCCTCATCTGCAAAATAGAGATAAGGAAATTTACCTCATAGAGTCTTTGTAAGGATTAAATGAGAAACTATCTAAAAGGCTCAGCACATGGGCCAGGCGCGGTGGCTCACGCCTGTAATCCTAGCACTCTGGGAGGCCCAGGCAGGAGCATCACTTGAGCTCAGGAGTTCAAGACCAGCCTGAGTGAGAGCGAAACCCCATCTCTAATAACAATAGAAACATTAGCCTGGCGTGGTGGCGCATGCCTGTGGTCCCAGCTACTCGGGAGGCTGAGGCAGGAGGATTGCTTGAGCCCAGGAGTTTGAGGTTGTAGTGAGCTAGGCTGATGCCACGGCACTCTAGCCTGGGCGACAGCGAGACTCTGTCTCAAAACAATAAAAAAATAAAAATGCTCAGCACATTGGAAGTGTTCACTATGTGGAAACTGCTCTTACTAGCAGAAGCAGTAATAGGAATCATCCCCCTTCCCCAGCTTACTCTTCCTCCCCAGGGGCTCTGCCTATTGAAAGAAGTGAGAACAAAAGCCTGGGGTGGGGGATCAGGGGTCACCTGTGCTCCCTGCTCACCTGCAGCCTTGTCCGTCACCAGCTTGCTCACTTTACTCTCCACCGCCGTGAGGGTGTCCCCAGGGGCCTGCTCTGTTAGGAGCCCAGCTCGCCGCAGATTGGAGAAGGTTAGAAGGTGCTCAGGGCCATAGCTCTGAAGAAAAGGCAGTTCGGCTAGTTACTAGCACTGTCAGGTGACACAGAGGTGAGGGGGAGAAGGACCGTGCAGTCTCTGCCCTGCAGGAGCTCACACTTGGCTGTGTGAAACATTTTCACATCAGAAATAACCTACCCCAAACAAAGACTAAAAAGCAGCATGGGACTATTAACAGAGAGATCTAAGGATGGAAGCGTGTGGGGAAGGCCTCACGGATGAAGTAAGATTTGAAGACTGGGAAGGAGGCTGAATCAGTGCCTCGCAAAGTGCTAAAACGAAGGAGATTCCCAGGCGTGAGAACTCATCAGTGGAGCCAACAGCTGAAATGTTTCCTCTGTGGACACGCACCATGGAGGGTATGGGGTGAAAGGAGCGCAGGGGCAGAGTGGCATGCTGAAAGGTGACTCTCCCTAGTACCTCTAAGAGGGAGGCTGGAATGGAAAACAGGGTGGTGATTGGGACAGGAAAGGGATCATTTCTTCTCTTGCCTCTTTCAAAAATGCCCCAAAACTGTCCTCCACTGAGTTCCCTCAAGAATACATTCTTGGCCAGGTGCGGTGGCTCGCACCTGTAATCCTCGCACTTTGGGAGGCCCAGGCGGGAGGACCGCATGAGGCCAGAAGACCAGCCTGAGCAGCACAGCAAGACCCCATCTCTACAAAAAATTTTAAAAATTAGCCAGGCATGGTGGTGGCGCCTGTAGTCCCAGCTACTCAGGAGGCTGAGGCAGAAGGATCACTTGAGTCTAGGAGTTGGAGGTTGCAGTGAGCTGTGATGACACCACTGCACTCTAGCTCAGGTGACAGAGTTAGACTGTCTCAAAAAAAACAAAACAAAACAAAACAAAACCCAAAATCTTTCTCCAGTCTTTACCTGCAGATACTGTGTCTTCAGAGACCGGTAATCCTTGGGGATCAAACCTGAAGGTGAAGAAAATAAGACAGGTGTGTGGGAAAGAGGCCAGCTGAGGTACCCTAACATGTACAGCCAGACCAACCAAGCGGCCAACACCTTATCAGGAGGAAGGATCCAGTAACTGATGTTAACCTTGCATGGTATATAGTTGGTTTTAAACTGACTCCTAAATTTAAGCTTGCTTATTGAAAGACAAAGCCTGCGTCTGAGAGTTCCAAGGAAGAGCTGTGAACCACCAGGGTGCTGAGGAGGGGACGCTGCAGTTGACGCTGATCACAGTGGGGTGTCGGGATGACGCGGCAGGAGGGAGGAAAAGGGACTTCTCGTGCAATTCATTCTGGCTGAGGAGCAGTTCTACTTGGGGCGGCTTCCCAGCGACTGAGAAATAGGGAAAGTGTTAAAGTGAGTTCCTCAAGTGCATCTTATGTGGTTTTCTCCACAGAGGTAAGAAGAAACGGGCTTCCAATTACAGTAAAGGAGAGTTGAAATAAGCAAAATATTGCTCTGGGTAGAAAGCAAACTTAAAGAATATTCACTGACTGGAAAACTTCAACAGTAAAAAGAAAATGCCATAAAGGCTGTAGAATCTGGATCGTGAAATTAGTTGGCTGTCCCTTTTTCTTGGACTGAATCTTTATCATGCAAGCTTGTTGAAGATAAAAGGTCAGATGGGATGATGAGACAAATACCACTCTGCTCTGTACCTTCACGATCCTAACATGGCTGGCCTGTACGTGGTCTTGCTTAGAGCTAAAACAATAAATTACCCTATTACCTGGTGATGACTCACCCAAAACAAAACTGCTTTATTTTACAGGAAAAGAATCCATGAAATTACAGGGAAACATTCTGTTTGCTATTTGTCTTTGTCTTTCAAAATTATTTCTGCTATCCCCAAGGCATAGTTTCTCAGTCTGGCGTTCTCATTTTTGGTCTTTTGGGCTCACCATTCTCAGTGATGGACAGAAGGCACATGAGGCGAAGGCTTTCTATGGGTGACACCTGCACAGGAAGAAGGAATGAAGGAGAACTGTAGTTTCGTAATGCATGTTCGTCTCTTCCTTCTGCTTGAGGCCAACCCCACCTCTAAGCACCGTCCTCAGCTCCCCAGCCCTGCACCTGCTCACCTGCCGGTCGATGTGTTCCTCGATGTAGCTGGTGCTCTCCCGGATGCTGAAGCCCTCTAGCAGCGCTGTGAGTAATCAGAGGAGAGCCTGTTACTGGGATCAGCTCAGCTGTTCCCATCAATGCTAACAGGCGTCTGTCTCCCCATCTCTTTCTCCATCCTTGGGGTGGATTAAGGGACCCCCAGGACTCTGGCAGGAACCAGCATTCCACACAGCCAGTGTCAGCTGGAAGAGCCAGAGAGCATCTTTTAAGGGTGGGCGAGGGGCTGGGAGCCGGGGAGCAGGAGCAGGAGGAGGAGCGCAGCGGGCCGCTGCAGTCACCATGCTCAGTCTTGATTAGCTCCTGGAAATCCTGCTTGGTTTTCTTCTTCATGATGGATTCACAGGCCCCAATATCTGCAGATTGGACAAAAAGGGAGCTGACATATTCCTGGTTCTGGAAGGATGTCTCTTTATTGTCCAGAAGAATAAAAACCTCTTAAAGCAAAATCCAGATGCATTCTTCCCACTTTAGACCAAAGAGAGCCCATTATTTGCTAGATGAAGAGGGGTGTCCTTGGAGGCAGTGGTCCTCCACACCACACCCCTGGAGGGATGCAGTCACTTCCCCTCACACCCCTCAAGGTGAAACCTACGGAGACTCAGCAGGCGGTGCTCCTGTTTCAGACCCTTGAGCTCCTGGGACACGAAGTTCTTCATCTGCTTGATGTCCATGCCTCTCCGGCGCTGTGGGCAAGTCCCCATAAGGTCAACCGCCTGACCTGAGGCATGGGAAACCACCACCTTTCCTCAGTTGCCACCCACCCATGAGAAAAGACTGGGGCCCTGTCACCGTCTTAGAAGAGGACCCAAAGGGCAGCAGACTTGGGAAGCCACAGGAAACAAAATAGGACCAGGGCTCACATCATACTGGGCCTGCAAGTTCCGGGCCTTCTGGCTCAAGAAACCAAAGACGTTGGAGAAATGCTCGTTACGAATCTCATTAAACACCTGCAAGGGAAACGAGACAGGAACAACTTACTCTGGCAGAGCCATACCTGTTCCTTCCTACCTCATCAGCATAATGACAGGCCAGGAAGAGCACTTAGCTGTTCCAGCAGAAGTACAAAGAAGGCCGAGCTGGTATCAACAAATCACTGTTGGCTACCTACTATGTGTTCCGGGGTATTCTCTTAACTGGTGGGGAGACCCTCTCTCCTGTGGACCCTGCCTCCCTCCCAGAGCTGGGGCCCACGGCCTGAGGTGAGCAGTGGCCCTGGGGAATGCACTGCTGGCGCCGACACCCTCACCTTGTCCTCAGCATTGAGTAGCACCTTCAGGCTCTTGTCAGAGGATGTGACTTCTGGGCCAAAGTCGACACTCCCTTGGAGAGCAGAGGGACAGGTATTAAGATCTCCAGTGAGGCCTTCTCCTACCCTTTCCTGAACTGCGGGTAAAGGTTCCCCAAACTATTTGGAAGCCAGCAGTTCGCTCAATGTCTGGGTCTCCCCCACAAGCCCTGCCCCCCTGTGGAAGGTACCAGAGGCTGATGACCGCTTCTATCTTGCCAAGACACAGAGGACCATGGCACTTACCACACTTGATGCGGAAGGTGTCATCCACCAGGCCCTCGTAAACCACTTGGGAGCAAAGTGCCGTCACAAAGTCCATGTCTGAAACCAAGATCCCCGACCATGAAGGCTCTCCCTGACCCTGCCTTCCGCCCAGTTTGTTCAATGTCAGCTCAAGTACTTCCCATAGGGCCCAAGCGCCCATGCTCCTAATTAACGAGGGATTCACAGCCCTAACTGTAGCATCCTGACTTTGCCACCACTTTCCATATTCCTGCATCTGCTCGGGTACAAAGACAAGAGGAGTGCTGAGCATAATTTACCTCTGTCCAAGAGAAAGATATGTCCAATCTCTGGCCTTCGGCCCTTGGTTTCACCATCCTCCTCCTCCTCCAGTTTCCTCCACAATTCATATGACATCTGCCAGGGCCCAAGACATTCTCAATCTTGTATCCAGGTCCCTACTGCAGAAGCCAACCCCTTCCATGTGATAATTCTCCTTGCCCCCAACAAGGGAGCTAATTATTTAAAATATTGCCCCATTCTTCTTCCATCCGTTCCTATTCCTCCCACCCCTCTCCACACACCAATAAAGAAGGAATATTACCTTGCCCCCCAAGAAAAAAAGAGATCTAGGAATACTACCCAGGAGGCCCTGGCTCTTGCCTCTCTGTTAGCCACACAAGTTGTCTCTAAGGAACTATTCCGGAACAACAAAAGCAAGGTAAAGAATACACATCGTATCACAGATGCCTTTGGATGATCCTGGCGGGTACAGAACTGGGGGAATAGGGGTTCTGAGGACAACAGAACTGCGGTGCTCTCACCTTGGCACATCTGCCAATCCCATAGCAGTTGGGAAAGGAACCATAGAGGGTGCTGAGAAGGTGTAAGGCCTGGGCCACAGTGTTGATCCAACGCTGATCTCCTTCCTGCAGGGACCACATGGGCCACAAAGATACGAATCAACCGGACAGGCCCATCTGAAAAGTGGGTGGCCCTAGAAACCCCGGAGCAGGATGGCACCGTCTGGGAAATACTTGAAACTGTTCATTTTCATTGGCCACAAAGGAAGTCCCATGGAGATCAAGCTGCAGCACTCAATCACTATCACTCGTGATAAATTATTTGAGCTGGACAAAGGTTAAATCAATATTTCTAGCCCACTGGACCCCATGTTTGTCCCCAGCCATTGATGCCAAGACCTACAGGCCCTGCATTTACCAGAAAGTAGTCCCTGAAGAATTCTGGTAGTTCCATGCTCAGCAGATCCACATCAAGAGGCAGCAAAGAGAAGGCCCATTCGTCACAGCTCACATCTGTGGGGACAGAAAGCATCAACTTCCCTGCAGAATGCACTCAGCTCCACATTAAGTGGGAAGGTCCACCATAGTCATGCAACAAACATTTAAGTGCCACACACCAGGTACTGTGTTAAGCACTAGAGACTTAAAAAGGAATAAGTCACGGTCTGTGCCCTTAAGGACTCAGAGTCTGATAATAAAAGGGGACATGTCCATAGCAGCCTGGAATAAAATGGGATATGTGGTGGGTTTTTACTAAAGGACTGACCAAAAGTGCTAGGGAAACATTCATTCAGCAAATATTAATATTTCCTGGAAGCCACCTACATGTAGGACTACGCTAAGCGCCAGGGATACAGCAGGGAGCAAACGGACGTGCTACCGATCTCCCGGAGCGTACACCTAGTAGGGGAGAGACGCACCACACAAATTATGGTACGAACTATTTAATTACAGCTGTGCTCCAAAGAAGTAAAACAGCAAGCCGTGAGCACAAATATTACAGGGATGTAACCACAACTAGGGGTATAGAAAAGTCTCCCCTCAACAAGAGATAATCAAGCTTAGAATTGGGGTAAGGTTTGGGAAGGCAAAAAGCTGCAGGGTGGAGAACATTCTAGGCAACAGGAAAAGCATGTGCAAAGTCCCCGTGGCTGGAGGGTAGCGAGTCAGGAGAAGGGAACAGCAGGGAACGAGGCTAAAGGGACAGGAAGGGCCAACTGTACAAGGCGGAGGCGGCCATGGTGAAGATTCCGGGCTTTATGTTCAGCCACTGCAGGATTTCAGCAGGGAGTACGTGATCAGGTGTGGGGTGCACGGAGAATGGAGTGAGGAACATACTGAGGTGGGGAGGCCCTAACGTTCCCGTCTTGAAAGGGGAGAACAGAGCCATTGGTCTTTCCAGCTCTAAGCTCTGGCATCCCTTTCACACCATCCCATTAGTGTTCTAATTTGGGTCCGGCCCCCATTCCCATTCTCCAGAACCTCTCCCCCTGCTAGACTGACTGGAATAAGACCAGGAGAAGGGGGAGCTGGGGTGGAGAACAACAATGATTTCTCTCTTCCACGTGTTCTCCCCCCCGGTCCACTCACATTCATCTCCTCTCACCTCCATAGATCCCCTCTTCCTCGAGCACCATCTCGCACGCGTAAAACTGAAAAAGAAAAGGGAGTTGAGAATAATCACCGTCTCTGTTCTTTCCATTTCTCTGGAGTTCCTCTAAGGTCACTAATGAGGACAACAATGACCGAACCCAG